>KI920239.1:0-14514 GCA_000473525.2 Anopheles melas | reverse complement strand
ACACACACAGGCCAGCTCAAACGTGCGCTCGGTTGGTGAAGGGCGGAGAAGCAAATGTTATTAATTTTAATGTATGCAAAAGCTCATTCGCGGTCGCACTACCGCAGCAGCCCTGTCGCTTGGCAATTGGAGTTGCATGGGGGGGGGGGGGAGATTTCGCTTCCAACGTGCGCGGGTGCGCGTGTCCTACCTGGCAGACAGTTATTACGTACTTACGCTCTAATTAAAGTTGATATCAGGCTGAAGTTGTTAGCGAGTGTGCAAACTAGCGCGATAATAAGATTACGGCCAAGATGTTCCGGGAAGGATTTAAGCTATGGCGGTTGCGGACGCATTTCACGCCCTTCCTTTGGCGAGCTGTTTGGAGTGTAGTGTCCTGACGCCAATGTTTTTTTTCCGGTGCCGCTCTCCTTTCGCGTAGTTTGAGTCACATCCATGGCGTTGGGTGAGCATCACATCCATGGTGACTGTCTGGGCGAAAGCCAAGCAAAACAGCAATTGCACCAAGGCAAAACAGTGGGCGGAAAGCAACAGAATAAACCCTTAGAATAAGCGTGAAATGTGCATCTCTTTAGCTTGTTGGAACAGCGGGTGCGCACTTTAATAGCGTTAAATGGTGCTTAAATCGATTTTATGCAATGGACGAACAGAATAAACACCATTCGGGTGATGTTAAACCACCGTTGTAATGATGAAATAACAGCGCGAGAGAAAGAGACAGTATGTGTGTGTGTGTTTTTATAATTTATCGTACAACAAAACATCAGCATGAATGCATCCTCTAACGTCGTGTGCATTGAATGCACTTCAGCGTTGGTGCATTTTTATGCACGCTTTTCATGCCGTAAGTGCATTCATAAAGTAATTCCGGCGCGTGTTTTCTTATCATCGCTGTTGAATATTAACCTACCGTAATGTGTGTTTGTTGCTGTCCGCTTTTGATAAATTAGCACGGTGTTAAATATTCATACGTGTGGGGTTGATTAATTTCCCTTCGAGAAACAGAGCGAAAGGAAGAGAGAAAAAGCTCAACCACCGATGTTCACCGCACGATTTGGTTTCGTTTGCTCTTTTAATAGTTTGCCATAACAAAAGCGGTTCATCGCGACCGCAACAAAACATTTACCCACTCCGCCCGCCCACCAGCTGAGGACAAGAACCCTCCATGTTCGTGAATGTCCCGTTTATGTCTTGCTCCGTTTGGTCCACCAAGCGAGCCACCTTTGCCTTGCGTCGTCGGCCACGTGTGTTAACACACCGTGTGGGTGTCTGTGTGCGGAAGGGGGACGCGAACGATCCTTTTGGCCAATACGTGTGGAAAGCCGTCAGTTCCCAGAACTGCAGACGATGACGCGCGGCTTCTCACATCCACCGACACGGCCCCATGGACACGCGACAAATGAACATCATTTCGTGTCGATGTGTGTCACAACCGGTAGTAGCGGTGGCCAGAACGAGCGAGAATCGCTGGGTCTGTTTGTGCCCTGAGCGTCTGACAGCAACAAATGGACGGCCCATAATTAATAGCGCACATTCACGACAGCTACACGGTTGGTCGGCAGTGGCCTCTCGTCGGCTTCCGATTCTCATTAGAGTGGGCCTTCTGCTCTATTGTTTTTTTCTCTCTCTGCCTCTCTCTCTTTCTCTCTCTCTCTCTCTCTCTCTCTCTCGCTGTCTTGCTATATTGCTTGTTTGGTGTAATTAGTCCGCCTCCCAAGTGTTGGGTAAAGCAAACGTCACGAAGGTTTCATAATTACGTTAATAAACCTATAGCTTCAGATTGGCCATTTTTCTATCACTGTATCTCTCCATCTGTATCTCGATAGTGAGTGGTATCTAGATAAGATTGTCAAAACTGTTGTACAGATTATCCTTTGTACCGCAATGTTTTACAGTTTGAGTTCTTAATTTATGGTTGTTTGAGTACAGTTTGAGCTCTTATGCAGGTTTTTTTTTACGAAATGTATACCTCAAAAACAATTTACATGTCTTGTAATGTTGTGAATGTCGCACAATGAGACTGAAAAAGTATCATAAATCCTTTATTTACATCAGATATTTCCACGGATATCACAGCTGAGGGATAATACCATAAATCCCGCTAATCTGGCAGTCATAAAATTATCCGTAAATTGTCTTTACAAAGTACGATACCACGAATAGGATGTAAATTTATCTGCTCTGCTACGTGAATTTCTTTAAATGCATTGCTCCTGCCTAATAATATTATCTGATGGGAATGTGTTATGGAATTTTCGGTAATTTTGTTATAAGTCCCGCCACCATTGCTGGTACGGTGCTTTATAATTCAAACCTTTTTTGCCCCTTCGTCTATCTAAACTTTCTCTCATTTAACATATCTCGGGTGGTTCCGCGAAACAATTATTAGTAATGAAGCCAGATTTATTGGAAGATGCGCTAAACTCCCCTCCCGCCCCGACCCAGTTGACGACGGCAACCGGATCGCTAAATAACGCTAGCCAGCGGGCCCTTCGTTCTCGGAACGCCGGAACGATACTTGAGATTCTTTTAAGCTATACTATCAAACAAACTTATCGGCGCTTGTGCGTGCGTGTGTGCCGCGGGCGCTTGCAGGGACCGTTTTCTTGGAACGGTCTGAAACGATTCTCAAACCCTTTCGGTTGAAATTAGACAGCATGCTTAAGGATTTGCTCAACGTTTTAGCCGTCGGTGTTCGGTGCCGTGCTTTCTCTCCACGGTACAGCGCCGTGCTTCACCGTCAAGAGCTTATTGCACATCGATACGATCAATTATTGGACTACGGGCTGCAAACGATACTAATCAACGACGGTGAGAGGCAACTCAAGCGAGCGGCGAACTGCATTGTTGTTGTTGCTGATGTTGTCGACAAACCTTGCACTGTTCCCGACGCGCGCGACGAGCAAGTTTTAGCACGCCGTCGAAACTAATAACAATGGCCAAGTGGCGCGCTTTGCTGGGGTTGTGTGGATCACCACACAAAAGTTGTACCCTTCGCTCCCGTTTTGGCCAAAGTTGTGCGAGCCGCGTTTTGATACACGCGATCGTTTGCTCTCCAATGGACCTGGTTCATTTCGGTCAGAAGAGCATAACAGTAGATTCTGCCAACCGGGATGGGTTTTCGTGGAAAAAAAAAACTGTTGTTATGCCATCGTTCCTGGAATGATTGATGATCCCGGCATATACATAAACAGAACGATTGGATCGGCTAATGGCTTGAGGGTTTGCGAAACGGCATCTTCTGCTGAACGTGTGTTGCCAACTGCTGTCTTCTTCGTGCACGATGTGATTATTGTGTGTTTTGGATAGTCTTGGAGAGAGAAAAAAGTTGAACCCAAAAGTACGCCTAACCGGTTGCTCTAATAATAAGTCTTTGTATTGAAAAAAGAAGAGTATTTTCCCTCATTAAAGGGCGAGAGGTTTTCCTAACGATTGGCTAAGGCAAGAGATAAATCGAAAAAAGGACGGAAGGATTAGATACGACTAAATGCGTGTGTTGTTGACCAGTAAACTCGTGGCTCGAAAAGTCTTTTTACTCTTTAACAAGGTGTCCCTTACCGGGCGCGGCTAAATAGGGATTGTGCGAGGACTAAAAATAATCGTCTTGAACAAAGCTCATCACGTGGGGTGGATCATCTCATTAGTTTAGAGGCATAACCCTGGGAACAATTGAGCCATGCTTAACAAGCTGAGACGGAATGCAACTGGATAGTAAAAGAGTTAAAACATTTCGAATATGAAATACAATAAGAAAAACGTGTGTACAAATATTCTGAAAACAAGGTGTACGAATAACTACCCTTTTTAAAGGGGTTTCTGTCAAAGTGACAACAAGCTCGGATGCAGCAGCGAACTGGCGGTGATTTAAATGTAACAGTCACCCAACCAGACGCACTTGTCAAAACATTTCCCACAGCTCCTGGCCACCGATGACAGAGCCAGCCCCATTCCCGCCCTATCAAGCAGGCGGTGGCCGAAAATGTACTTCACGACATGTTGATACCGACAGCCTCCTGACAGACCATGGCCTCCTGCGCCCGTCACTCCAACTGCGGCTGTCCTTTTTGGGGCGTGGTAGCGTGGTGAGTAACATTTTCCAATTATCCTTTTCCCCCCAAACACATTGTTCCTCTTGTCACCCACCGAAACAAGCAGCGCAGACAGAAGGACAATCTGTTGCAAATGCATTCTGTCAGATAAAAACCACTCAACCATGTGGCCAAACCGAGACGCTGTTCACTTTGCCATTGCCTCCCCACCATTCCTCTACACCTCTCATCGGTCTCTTGCCCACACTTTTTGACCGGTAGCAATTGTGACTTCGGCGAATGCTGGTATCAGATGTGTTTTTTTGCTGTGCTATTTTATTTAAAATCAGCCTTTTTTTTGTTCTTAGTGCTACTGCAGATTCCCCTTCTCGCACCATTCGCTCTTCGCTCTTTTCGATTAAACTCCATCCCAGCTCGGTTGGTGGTGCAGATTCAGGTTTTCCATTTCCTTTCCGTTGGAATTTATTGGCGAAGTGGCATTCGGGGGCCCCCTGCCCATCCATCCGGGACGGGAGGAAGAAGAAGAAAAAAAAAGCGATGGCACAATTGCACCACTACCACTCAGCAAAGGGAGGAGGGATCAGTACCCGCTTTTACTATGCCGCACTACTTGCGATGGGAGATTTATTTTCCACTTCTGATAAAAGTGCACTTCGCCGGGAAGGGATGTTTAATTTCTGTTTGAAAAAGTACGGCACTAGGAGGGCAAGAAACCTCCCCATTCGTTTTTCGATGAAATGACAAAATGAACACGTTAAACCCGACAAACGAACGGTGGGTTTGGTAACTTTGTAGTGCAGCGGGCCACGGTATGGCGAATGGCCGTTTTCCGTTACCGTGAATCTGTTCCGCGATTTTTACTTAGTTTGCTGAACGTTGAATACACGGTACGATAATGCTAGTGAAATGGTTACCCATTGTGCTTGGGTCTGCATGTACAAGTGAAGTTGGTGCGAAAATGCACCACGGTATTGGGGTCGGGTTTTAGTTCGGGGACGGTGAGAGGCACACACACACATACACACAAACTCAACTCGTTTCAATTTTGCGAACGTATACTGTGTGTGTACCCTTGTTCGCTGTTAATTAAATAACATTTATGCGTATTACAGGGCTGAGTTGAGCATCAGGCGTTTTGATGGGGTCGAAGGGGTTTAATGTATTGCCTGGCATTCATGGCCAGTCATTCCGTTCAATTCGCGCGCTCGTTAATTAAAGTAAAACAATGCGCTATTGTTACATGGGGCAGAGAATTGATTGACGCTATGAAAAACACATTAATAATTTTACACAGTTCTATGTAACGGCTAATGAAAGACGAACTGGAATGAAAATATTGCAAGCGCGAGTAATAAACTGTTGCTTACTATTTGAATATTTCTCTGAAATGCGCATGTAGAATAGCGCACAAGTACTAAATAAAGTTGAACGTATTTTGCTATTATTCCATCACAACGCAACATCACCTTTTGTTCGTGAATATTTGCAATACACAGAACCCTTGAACAGCTAATATGGGCACGCGATGGGAGGAAACATAGTACAGCTCACACACTCACACTAAGCCTGTATGAATGCGCCCGGCTGCGTTTGATCCGTGGGAGCTTTTCACATCCCCCTCCCCCACATTCATGTGTGCACCAACGACAACGAGCGAGAAGTGTCCCACCGCTGGTGACAATTTGTCATTAGCAAGCGGAAGAAGTCATAAAGATGGCAGTCCCGGGGTCCGGGTTACATGCGATTGCATCAGAAATGAGGGCTCCCTTTTATGGCCGTGGCTTTTCTGTTTCCAGCACTTTTCCTCATTTACCTAATCCCCTGTAGTCTTGCATGCCGGTGTCTTTTTGAAAGCCATTTCCGGGAATGCCAACAGCACGGCGCCGCCGTCGTCGTCGTCGTTGTCGTCACTGGTGTTCGCTGCACATCTCTTAATCTGCTTACCAGACCGATCGACCCCGTTGGATGCCTTCGCTTTCTCTGAGCTCGAGCTTTCCACTTCCCAAGGGGTGACAATACACGGATTTCATGTCATAGGCTCTGTTGTTTTGTGCGCGGCCGCGCGTGATCCGTCCCCGACCCGCCTGGTGGGCGGTGCCTGGAGCGCAGTGTGTGATGGGGGTTCGTCGCCCTGACGAGGCTTTTTCTCGCTCACGGGTATATTTCCACACCGGTGGTGCTGATGATTGTGGTATTAATGCTAAGCGGTCCATTTTGAAATGCTTCGGTTGTTGGGTGGGTTTGGCGCAAGACTTTCAGCTTTTGCCTATGGCGGTCATAAATCTTTGCTCTCACATTGTTTTTGGCCGTTTCGATATTGTCGTTGTGAAATTTGCCATGCAGGAAGGGTGCTGCCTGCTTGTATATGCTGTTGAATGATCTACTAACTGAAAATGAAATATTTATGGAAATTTAAAAAAAAATCAAAATCTTCCCCATTTTGATCAAATCACTCTACCCAGCCCTACATTGTACCATCAACATAGAACAGTGGAACGAAAAACAGTTCTAAGCGTTACTCATAAAACATGTACATGCATTAGGTAACAAAAAATGCGGTTGGCGGGCTTGAATCGTGTTGTGCAGCGGGCGGCGTGCTGCTGCTTTGTTGTGCGGACCGGGATAAATCTTGAGCTCACTATCTCAAATCATTTCCAATAAGCCAGCGCCAGGCGCACGCCCTTACCATAAATATGCAATGCGCCGCCTGTGCTGCTAGTGCTGCCAGCCCTGGGTATTTTATCGCTATGTGTGGTTCGAGCTTCTCGCATCCTTTTGCATGATGCGGATGCTTTCGTTTATTCGATCGGCACTCACACGGACCCACCGAAAACCTGCGCCAGTATTCCTCAAGTCTCACTCACCCGAGTGATGTGCGGGACGTTTGCATAGCCAAATGAAACTCCCTCTGCACACACAAAAAAAGCAAAAAAAAAGATGAACAAACCGGGAGAGCTAGGCTGCTTTCGAAATCAATCTACTTCATGCAATTCCCCAGCTGAGGGAGAGTTGCCCGTGTGTGGCTCTGTGAAAAAAGAAAAAGATTATTTCATGAAACATTCATGCACTTGATTCGCTTTGCCAAAATCCTCCAGAATTTGATCTGACTAAAAGAGGGAGCTTGTGTATGAGAGAGAGAGAGAGAGAGAGAGAGAGAGAGAGAGAGAGAGAGAGAGAGACAGGGTAAGAGACTACTCTTTGCAGCATTGAAGTGTGCGGCTCTACTGCGATGTGGTTTGTGCCGCTACTGCTACTACTGCTGTGCATGGTCGTAAAATCGTAGCAAGCTATGGAAATGGTTGATGAGAAGCAATTGTCAATTGACGTGCCCCGGTGGTGTGTTGTGTTTTGCTCCATCCCGATTTCGGGAATGTTTTGCGTCCGTTCTTTGTGTATGTGGGGGCTTTTTTCTCTAAAGATCATCGCTTCAAAAAATACCGAATCGTTAAGTGTGCAGTCGACAGTAAAGAACAAAACTGAAGAACCGGGATATTGCAGGACAAAAGGTACGTTTGGGGGGCTGTTCGTTTGTGAATCGAGGAAATAACGTGTAGAGGGTGATCGAGGAGGGTAAAGGAGACAGCGAAAGAGGGGAAAATCCATTAAACGGCACTTTAGATGAGTGTGGGAGGATTTTTATTCGGGTTCAGTTACTACAGCTCGCCACATCTCCTCCCATCCCCCTGTGGCACGAGCCTGACTATTGAATGGCAGTAATAAAAGGCTTCGACAAACTATAAATAAGGATGTCAGCATTGGACCGGCCGGTATGCCGTGTGTGAACCAGGAGGGACGTGTGTATATGAGCACATATTGTTCACTGGGTCGTTTGCCCGTGTGCATAATGCCACCTATACAACGCACGCGAACACATCTACACACACACACACACATACATGCCCACAATAATGGAATAGGTAATAGGAGAAGCATCCATAATGTCCTTCTAGCTGGAAGATGTATTTCTTCATGCGTTACGGCAAGTGTTTCGAGAATTCCGCTACCCATACACACACATACATACAAACTCAAATCCACAAAGCTTCCGGAGGGCACCGAAGACGAAACGTGCTGAACAGTCCTGGCACAAGCACTCGCACGGAATGGAAGCACCACATTACCTACATACACAGGGAGAGACATGTTCACTGTACAGTCCCGTGGCTGTAATAAAGTGAAACTATTTATGACCTACACGCCGCCAGTGCCAGCGTACATGGGACACCTTTTCCAGCGTGGGCCAGTCTTGCGACGGCCGCAAAAGGAAGGAGTTTGAACGTCACCGGGTGGTAAAAAGGTATGCACAACGATACCCTCCGCATGTTAATGCTACAATTGCTGGCCGGATGGAACCCGTAGGGTACAGCAAAACTGATCCTCCAACCGGTTAGGAGAGGATGAAGGTGGTACAATCCACCACCAAAGCAGGAGGCGATCCATCAAACTTAAATAGACTACACCAGCATAATGCTTGGTGTGATTTACTGAATCTCGGAGCGCTAGTTACTGGTGAAAGAAGAGTGGCAAAAGGCGGTGGCTTTAAAACACAAAACACCCACCGAAACCCTTGAAATGGTCGCTGGAAGGGGTGAGTGTATGATTAGGCTAACGAAGCCCCGTTTCATACGCTTTCCTCCCGGTACGATTCGGTCGATGTTGATGATTTTAAATGGAAATCTGTGTGTTTGTGCTGTATTATTGGTACCTTTTCTTTACAAGCAGCTAGGAAATAATGCAAAGTTTGAATTACATTTTCTTTTCCATTTCATTCACAGCATTACGTGCCCGCAACGCACATTGCCTGCTGCTATCGGTTCATCGCAAGAAACAGATCGTAAATCATGGCGCTACTCGCACCACGGGGCGGATGTAAATGAGTGTGCTGCGCCATCCTTGCCACTCGAGTAATGTGTGCACGAACGTGCCCTCTACCCTGCATTTGCCCAAACGGTATAAAAAAAATGCTATGAAAGCGCTTGCTTGATGCTTTAATATTGCCTCCGTGCACGTCATCGCCCGGTGCCTGTGACAGCAGCTTCCGGCAGATGGATACGCACCCGTCAATCAGTCACTTCGGCCTGCGTCTGCTCGTATTCGGGGTAAGTCGTAAGCCGTCGTGTCGGTGTTTGTAGATGAATTTTCTGATCTCGACAACCACAAATCGCTGCAATGGATGTTAGAATTCTTTACCCTGTTACACTGTAAGAATGTGGAAAAGGTGTTCATATTTTGCCTGCCGTTTTTTTCTTATTTTTGGGTAGAAATATTGAATTAAAATGAGAAAAGGGGGGAAACTCAGCTTTAGCACTTTCTAGACAGATATTAATACATTCTGCCGGCAGAAGGTTTACTCCCAATTGTAAGCAAAAAGTAAGCAACGATTGCAAGAAACAGCCAGAATTAACATAAATCTCTTCACAATATCAAAGAGCTGCCTTGTGTGGGGTTCGTCTGGAGGTGTCTCGGTGGGTGAGACTGTTTGGTTAAGTTTGTACCCAAGCGACATACGACCTTCGGGGCATCCTGCGGCTGGTATAATAATCGACGATTCGTTGTGAGTTTTTTGTCGTTTAGAGGTTGGTTGTTGATTTGAATAAATGGTGGGTTAAGGACAGGCCAGATAAACGGTACTAAATGTTGTCGGTTTTATTGAATTTCATGAATGCGGATTTGCGAAATCTATCTGGCTTACCAATGTCAATAATAGCTAAATTCATATAATTTATATAAATTGTTACATATAGAAAGATGATTGACTGTAAACCAGCAAACGATGAAGCAATCTTATTTTTATTGTTTTTTTTTCATGTATCCTGACAGCCGTTATATAGTACCTACGTGGCTGTTTCACTTCGAACCTTCCCTTCGGCTTCCCTTATTTCCTTATGTCAACAGCTGGCAACAGAATATCACTCCAGAGCAGGAGAGCAGGCCAAAGTCAAACACGTGCCAAAAGATATGCTGCCTTTGACGGGATGCATCGTATGTCCTTTTGATGGATGTTTATGCTAAGAGGCACCTTCGTCAAGGATGTCGAAGGCAACAAAACAAAAACCATCCGCCTGTCGCTTTTCCCCCCTCTGCTGCCTTTTCCTTGGGCACATAAACGCAAATACATATCGCGAGGAAGAGCCAAACATGTAAATAAGAAAGCTATTCCGGGCTCTTTGCCTTTTTTGAAACATTCTTTTCTTGGAATGCGACCTTGAACGGAAACATTTTCCATTCTGGACAGATTGCTGGTCGCATGAGCAATGCGGAAATGTGAAGCTGTTTAAAGCCTACATAACATGCTGATGCCTTTTTGTACCACCTTTAAGGAACCAGGTAGTTTGGTAGCGTTTTGGTGAAAGGTTTTTATCAGTCTGTTCTCATTGTTCGGTGCAAATCAACAAGAAAAAAATAAATTAAACATTTACCACCGAACCTATTTCCCATCACATTTTTCTTTGCACAATCGAAAAAAAGGCGAACAATTTTGCTGTGTCCCTTTAGTGCCTTCCGTTTGTGCCCTAACGCCTTTCGGTTCAATCAATTCTGAGCGATGTTGGTCTACCGCTGCTCATGTTTGTTCAATTTCAGAAATAAAAGCTCCACCCCGAAACGATTCGTCACTGGTGTGTACTCGCCTCGACTTACCCGGCAGATCGTCAACAGCTTTCCCTTTCGCTTCCACCTCAGACAGAAATCATCTGTTGAGCAGCAGCAGCAGCAGCACTGCTTCGTTCACTAGGCGTAGGGCTCCCCGTTTGGTTGATGTGAAATGATCACCCCTTTTTGTGGTGTGGCCTGCGATATTTTACGGCTCTCGGTTTATGGTTCAATTTCTCTTGTTCCTCCCGCGTACGCACCGCGTGGCTCGTAACGATAGGTCGTGCTGGCTCGGGGGGACGAAAAGGCAAACAAATCATTGTCTGGTGAGGATGGATGCTTTTTTTTCTTCTTTGTCAACCGTCGTCCAACTGGTTCGCAAAATCAACGGATTTGACGTACCGGTGTGTGATTGAAGGGTGATTGATCTGTTGTCGCTGCAATTTAATAGGACAATTACGGTACAAGTGAATTGTTGAATTGTAACTGAAAGAAAGAGGAAAGGTTGACACGAACTTTTTGTGTAACGGTTACCCAGGAGACTGATGTTGCGGGTCCTTTCAAAGATTCAAATTTCTTTAGAAAGATTGTAAATGGAGACGCCTGGTCTTTTGTAATATGCCATCTACCTAACAGATATGATGTAACGTATGGAGAGATATTCTGACTCTACACAACTGTAAACGGCATCATTTTTAATGTTGGCCGTGTTCTTTATTGCATTTTTGTTTTAATTCATAAAACCGAAAAAAATAATAATTCAAATGGAGACGCCTGGTCTTTCATGCGGGAGGCAAAAGAGTTCACTTAATAGAACACTTTGGTTATCCTTTTATGTCAGGTGTTAGGCGTGCAATTGCAATCAAAACGGTTGTGTGTGATGAATTATTTTTATTGATTCCTCATTAAATCTAAAAACAAACCTTCCCGCCTCGGTCGCTTAAATATGTAATGCATAACTTCATAATACGCACATGCCATATTTAGCTCCTTTATGCGAACGTGCTCGACAGTAAAGCGTCTGCGTAGCATTCGCTCTATGAAAGGTAGCATCGTCCCATCGAAAGTGATTGATTATCATGGTGATTCATCCTTTCCTCGAGCTGCTAACTATCTTTAGCTCTAGCGCACCACATGATTGATTGACTTTTCTTCACTTTCCCTCTTTCATCGACACACATACTCACACATGCACACAATCGCTCTTGAAGGATATATAACGCACATTCCGCAATAATGTCTTATTGTTTTCAGCGAACGAAACCACTCACGATTCAGGGACTCAGCCTCTGTCGAGCGTTATTATCACTCGGTTGCCAACAAATCCCAACATGTGCGCGTGCACTGATTATTGGCGTTCCATGTGAGAAAGCTAGCGTGTGCTCATCCTCTCCCGCACTCCCCCCCTCGTTCTCTATTGGGATTAAGACGTATCTGCTTTACCGAAGTTCATTATAGGTCAATGGCGGGACTTGTTGCCAGCCAACTGCCAGTAGAGGTAGATTTTCTCTATCGAATCACTCGCCGGTATCGCCCTTAAGAACACACATTGATTGATTGCTTGTTGCGAAGAAACCGGCAAAGCTGTTTGTGGAAATTCATACCACAATTTGCGCTGCCGAACGGTATAATTAATGCAAATGAAGCCATTTCAAAGCCATCGTTCGTGTAAGATCAAACGCAAACTAACGTCACCACCAGAAACCCTTTCGGCAGTTGGTAAACAGTTTCACGCGAAAGAATGTGGTGGGCTCCCCTTTGCCGCTGCCTCACCACAGCTAGGTAAAGAGGTATTAAAAAGACAGTCACTCCGGAAAGATGCATAGATACAGGCACTGCTTCCTGTCTCTGCCTGTCTACTTCTCGTTGGAATAGCGCAAACACATAAAACTATGCTGTGGTATCCCGCCAGCTTATCACATTTATCATCGGATGATTAGCTGCACTCGACTACTGCACTGGTTTTTCACTTGCTCATTTTCTTACTCTCTCGCTCTCCTTCTCACGCACACACACACACGCCCAGGTTCCATTAGTTTGCAATGAGTAATGAGTTTCTGTACCAGTTCTTCCTCAACATGACGCTTTGTTGTGTAGTGGAATCGGTGAAGTATCTGGGCAGGACACGATGCATTTTCCCGGTACGAGCGACTCCTGCCAACACGAACTTCAGCAACCGGACTTGACGAGGCTTGATTGTAAAGCCAAAGCGACAGCTGCAAAGCCACCAACTATGCCGGGGTAACAGATAAGCTCCGATGCAACGACGATGGGGGCTGTTTGCCTTGTGTGCGCTTCGGTTTTGTATGCATGTGTGCTGTTGGGCTTATCGGAGTGTATTTAACTGACACGTCACAGTGGCAGATGTCTTGTAGCATTTATTTATAACCCTCTCCTCTCGTAACGGGCCACCCCCGGGGCTTGGGCCGTAACCAAATGCGTAAAGCAAGCGATTGCTGGTTTTTTAACCGAGCACCGAGCCCATAGCTCTTCCCACAGCAATGGGATGAAAAATCAGGCTCTCACTTGTGGAAAACACATTTTTACCCCTTCCTTGCCCTCTCTCACTCATCCACCGGTTTGCTGAAAGTACACACACACACGTCCAGGAATGGCTCGTTTTGGTAAACGAAACACCGAAAGAAATTATCTCTTATTTTCTCAGCTAGATGTGCCGGGCGGATGAATGGCTAGATGAGTGGGATTTTCATTCCCCCATCTTCTCTACCCCCTTATCCGTGTACCACCGCTCACCAACATGCCCGCCCTGTCCTTGCTCATTGTTCGTTACTTTCCCGGTGCAAGGTTTTTTGAGCTGACGCCCAAACAGGTCTAACGAAGCGTGGAATTGCTCGAATTTTGTCAGATTGTCAGGCAGCGTTTTGCCGGCGCAGAGTTGATAAGCCTTGCGGGTTCTGGATATCACGTGTGTGTGTCACGTTGATGAAAAGAGCCTCGGCAAGTCACAACCGGGGGCGGGGTGGCAGGTTGATTCCGATCGAGACCGCACTCTCGCACACATTGTTGCCGTTTTCTCGAGCGGCTGGCTTCCCATCTATGTTGTAAATTAAATTTGCATAGATTTAACGTTTAGCAAGGCGGAGCCGGCTGGATGAATTGAAATGCCGCGAGTGTAGCATTCCAGCAAAATGGAATGTTTTGATTGGAGAAAAATGTGCTGCAAATCAAGTTCAGCCGAGTTGTTGTAGGCGGAGGTGGGGCAAAAAAATCACACGGACACAGGATTAACATTGTCAAATACGGCTTGCCATCTTGGAGATGTTTCAGGAAAAACAATATGTCAAACAGGCGCACACACTGAGCGGTGGCTTCACTTTGCACATTTAACAAACGAGGGGGTGCGTGCGCCCCCCACCCGTTTGGCCAACAACTCCGATCGATTACAGTCATGTTGCAAACGAGCCACTTCTACGGAAAATACTTATACCGCACCGGGCACTGGGAGAGAAAACAATGGCACTCCGGTGTGGGGGAATGTTGATTGAATGTCTGTAGAAAATGAAACCCACCGTTTTTCACCGTTTGTGCGTGCGAGCGAGGAAGGGTAGAATTATGTTGGTGCTCATATTTTTCGTAATTCATTCTCGAGAATCCTACCTATTCATAAATCCTCGCACTCGCGAGGTCTTCCGACGTGCCTGTTCCACTCCCGTAAATGCTCGTACTTCTGTTGTTTACCTTTCCTGAGTGTTCGGTTCGGTTGCAACACACAAACAAGGGAACATATGTGCAGGGGTGTCGAAAGGAAAGGGGAGGAGGGGGGGGGGGAATGATCTACCAAACACCGTCTACGTTGGCGAGTGTTTTGCTTGCCCTCGGAATGGGGCCAAACATGTTTTGGGCCAATGTTTGC
>KI920238.1:0-20353 GCA_000473525.2 Anopheles melas | reverse complement strand
AAAAAGGAAAACTGGTCCTAATTAAAGGCTGTATTATGTAGCTGCAGAGTTCTATTTTCTCCTGCATCCTGTATGCATTCGTCAAAAAGGTCAAACGAAACGCTTTTATGTTGAGTCAGTGTCCTTATTTATTTTATTATATTTTATAATCAATGATGGATGTGGTGAATATATAAAGGTACAAACGCTCAACTTGAGGACATAAACCGGGCTCTGAGCCGACCACACAATCTTCCCACGATTGTACGAATAAACGCTCTCTTCTATTTCACCAACCTAAGAGAACGGACGTGAGTAAAACCGCTACAACTCATCATCCGAAACCCTACTTGGAAAACCCCCAAATGGACCATGTATGCAAATGCTGTCATCCATTAATGGGTAAGTCGGCCTATGCTCGTACTGCTCCTTATTTTAATGACGGCTAGCTTTCCGTTGCTATTATTAATATACCCTGCGCTATACAATGGTGCTGATGTGTTTCTAACTATATGTTTTTCTTAATATAAGTCATCGGAAACATCACTTCCACAACCTAATCGATTGATGACCTTTTTTGGCGCATTTCATACATGTTTGCTCGTTCGGACGTTAACACACGGCTGTTTCGCCTCGTCTGGAGGCAAAATTTGTGTGGCTTATCAATTCAATCAACGGGCAATTAGAATATCGTTAGAAAATCGAAACCAAATCGCAATATTGTGTGCGCCGAAACCGAAACACCCAGTTTCCTCCCATTCTAATTTTCAACGACCGCATTCAACATGGGGCGGCGGTGGGCGTTCCATTCCGATCAATCTAATGATCGATGATGTACATATCAACTCACAAACACATACAACACATGCTGTCGAATGCATCGGTTGCAAGCGCGTTCGCGCTGCTGAAATCACGTATTTCCCATATAACATAAAAATGTTTGCTTCGCAACTGCCATATAGACATCAACCTTTACATCTCCCGCTCCCCTTTGCTCCGGGTTTGGTAGGGTGCGGTTTCTATTTGGTTGATTTGGTACGCCGTCTGAACATCGGTTAGCGGTAACAATCTAAAATAGAATGCACTTGCAGTAGACGTTTGTTGCAGCAGACTGGCGGCGTCCGGTGCTGAGTTCGGGTAGGACAATCGTCTCTCGCTGGGGAGGAAGATAACGGGGTAGTCCGGCGACCTAATGTCAGCGAATCGGGGCTTCAATAAAAGAACCATTTGGTCGCCTCGGAGAACCGTGGGTGGGGGGAGTGGGAGAGTTGAGGGGATGATGCCGTGGTGCAACATTTTAACTCAACCCCAACCAATTGCCAATCGTATCCGACTCGACAGACAGCCGCAGCCGCACTAATAATCATCAATAAAATTTTGCAAACTCTGTTCCCTTTTGATGCCGTTTACACGCATATGGTGGCAACTAATATGATATTAGAAGCGGAAAAAGAACGCCACTGTAATATCAATCAATTTAGTGATAAGATCGTATACAGTCGTACTATATTGCGAGAAGAATACATTGGAAAGTATATCGAATTGCAACAGGCAAATTTATCCGCTGCGCTTTTTGTCTTTGTCTTTTCCGTTTTAGTTATTTATAACGTCTGGACGCACTGTTGGCAGTCGGCCAAAACTGGGACACTGAATCGATACCGTCCCTCCTATCCACTTACCTTCAGTATGCGTTGAACTAAATTACATCTTGCCGTCTCACTCGCTCCAACTGCTGCACGCGCACACACAGTCACCAATACAGCAACAAAAACCGTAGTCCATTTGACTAGACAACACTAATTGCAACATTGCAGCTCAGATCGTACGCACATTCCGTTACCGTTTGCTAGTGCCGCTAGTGCTATCACATCACTCTTTCATCTACGGTGCAACTATTACCCGAAGGATGGATAAGAACTATCAGTACTTTCACTTATAGACGGTGAGACCAATGTTTACGTTTGCATTGTGCAGAGATTGTTTTTGTTGCCAGCAGCCGACAACTGGTAAACGACTTTCTTTCGCAGTTTGACAGTTCGTGAGTGCATGTCGAATGAGCAGAATGAGTGTTCTCATGCAAAAAAAAAACAACACTAAGGGAGTGTTCTAACTGTGAGTGCGTTAGAAATGCATAGTATATTTTTGTGTCAGTTTATCGTTTTACTATCGAATATGTGGTACTTAATAAAGAGAAACGATTGTTCATAACATATGTAATTTGTTGAATTATTAATAACAAAAGTGTTTAAAAATTATTTCTCACCGAACTCAATTTGGAACGAAGCAAATGAGTTACTTCTAAGGCATGCGCATTTCAACACCCCATCTGACCGTCGCGTGCCCTCGCACGTTTGAACCGCAAATTTGAACCGCTGCACGGGGAAGGTCGAAAAAGAAAAAAAACACCAGCAACAAAAATTCTTTTGAACTGCATTTTCTCCTCTGTTAACGTCCAATATTACCATTTTTTTGCAAGAATGACCCGCTTGTAGTATGGCTCCAGTCGTCAATATCGCCCGGTCATCGCCGGTTTGGCCTCGTTTCGATGTACTGCAGTGGTACGGTCGTTCTTCTACATCCGTACGTTGACTCATGGTAACACTTACTGTCGCACACAATTACGGGACTGAATGGTGTGCAAAAAAGCATAGGCCCACACCATTTCTCATCTCATTTGTACTGAAATGTAATGTTTTTTATTTTGTTTTTGATCCAAAAAAAGGTGGTTACGGAAAAAGTGTTGTAGACAGCAGCGATAGCTCCTTGACGTTGCGCAAGACAGAAGTAAACGCGTAGTTGAAGATGTTCGCTTTTGAAATCGCGCCCTAAGATAGGAGGCCTTCTTGTCAAACAGGAACTGATGGAGGCGGATGGTCCTTCATCTCCGAGGGCGAGGTTTGAGTGCAAACTTATGTCAATGCGAAAATTGACGGTACATTGAGAATCGTGTCACGTATTTATCACGATCAACTGTTGTCCTAGCGCCCTGTTGTGACTTTCGCTAGATAATTTCGAGATGCAAGCATTGAGCGTGCTGGATGTCTATGGAAAGGACTTAACGAAGAGAAACAGTACAGCTTGTTACTAACATTGTTGAATATTTCATGGTCAATCGTAAAGAAAAAAATGCGTTACAAGTAGATTGTAACTTACCATGACGTTAGGTTTCAATAAAATGCTAACCATTGGAGCAGACAGGTGGTAATATTATTGAAATGTAAGAGGTTTAAAGATATTCTGGAGCACAACATTGTTACAGACACATCAATAACGAGCTTTTAGGTACTTTCCTGTCACATGGCCACGAGGCAAAAGAAATGAGCATTGTATTACAATATCCGTTGCAAATAGATACGGTTTTAGGGATGTGTTTGTTGGAATAGGAATTTTACATTCATCTCACGATCTCGTAGACGATTATGGGCTTTAACGAAATTAACTACTCATTACCGCACAATTAATCGTTGTATGCAGTATCTGCTTTGTAGACATGGAATATTTTTTTCGGTTGTTGCCTCCAGGCAGAAGGTTGGAGAATCCCATCAAATGGTAATGAACGGAAGGCAACTGCCATTTGACCTTGTGTACTGTGGGACATAAAATTAAGCTCTTTATAGGTGGTTATTGTCTGTCAGAGGATAGTTTTTTTACAGTAGATTTGTATTGATTAGAAAAAAATTCACGTGAATGTTTATTTTGTGTCGTTTACTTCTCCATAATGCGTTGTATTTCATAGAAGGTTTTACCCTTAGTTTCCGGCATTGCCAACAACACAAACAACATGCCCAGGAGGGAACAGATTGCAAAGAATAGCAACAACCCATACATGCCAAAAACAATACTGAGTGTTGAAAAGTACTGCAAGAGAAAGCGGAAAAGTTGATGTTAAAAACTAATTATACCAAGAAATATCAAAATCCTTTTATACCTTCAGCGCAATAAATGCAAACGTCCAGTTCGTCACCATGCATAAGGTGGTTGCGAATCCTTTGATCTGTAAAGTAATTAAAGGTTGTTTTGAAAACCGCAAAGCAAGCAATAGAATTGAACAGTCGTTCATAGATCATACCTTTTGTGGCATGATTTCCGCCAGCACAACGAACGGCATCGTTCCGACGCCTACTGTGCCAATGAAAACGATTACGGAGAAGCAAACCAAAGGCAGCCAGCTGAACGACGTTAGATCGTACCCAAGCTCCTGGCCGTAGCAGTACGACGCAAAGACACTCTGTCCGAGTGTCAACCCAACGGACGAGATGAGTAGCAGGATCTGTCCCAGTTTTTGGGGTTTCAAAGAATGAAAGAATAATAAGAGAGGATAGCATTTGAAGGCGTAGTCCCGTTGCTCCAGAATTTGGAGCTTGGTGCTGGGAGTTCCGTGTTGGAAGAGCACATACCTTTCGACCTATACGGTCCACTAGCAGCGTGCAGACATAGCACCCGATGAGCTGAATCAACCCGACCACAATGACCGACAGGCTGGGCGATAGATTCAGCACCGAGCCAGACTCGGCAAATACCGACTGAGCATAGTTCATCATGTAGAAGCAACCGCAGAACTGATTCAGCGCCATCAGTGTCAGGCAGATTAACAAGCCAAGCTGTGCATGGCGGCTCGCTAGAAAATGTATGCAAAAAGGGAAAGAAAACCCCGCCCGTTTTAATATCCGTTTTGGTGAAAAAAGGCACAGAAAAGGATATTGGGAATTTTAACTGAAATCGCTCCACGATAGCACGGTTGCGTCCTCGGCGTGTACTCTCTGTAGCAGCTGAAGCTCACGGACGTACTCATCCTCCCCGATAGTGTCCTTTTCCGACCGGATACCACGGAAGAAGCGCAATGAGCGTTCGGCAGCCTGGAACGACGGGGCGTTACAAAAAAACTCGATTAAGGAAATCTTCTAGAGCAAGGCGGAGAAGAGTTGATAAGCTTACCGCAAGCTTTTGCACCTTGGCTAAATGGGATGGAGTTTCGGGCAGGAAACAGAAGGTTGCGAGAAAAAACACTGGAACGCTGACGGAGACCCACGGGATGGTGTAATAATGCAGCAGTGCACCGGCAAGATATGCAAACTCCACGCCCAAACAACACGACAGGATGAGCAACGAGGACAGCGTACCTCGATGACTGTTGGAGAGAAAAGAGAGAAGAAAATAAAAAAAAACAAAACAGGCGATCCCCGAGACATACGGTACCTTTTAAACGCAGATTCGGAGATACGCGGTTTTCTAAATTTAACAGTTCTTTGAGCAAATTGAATTGATTCACACACATCATTGTAAAATGCTAAATAATTTTCCTTTTGATCCAATACTAAAAACCATTCCAAAAGGTTTTAAACTGTTAAATTCAGTCAGAATCATATCAAATAATTAATTTGGTGGCTAAAACCACCCCCTACTTCCAAAATTACACTAAGATTAGTGATATTTTGGCTGGCAAATAACGAGATTGGACTTACGCGGAAATTCGAGATACGCTATATATTGCGGCCGTTTTCGGTCCCCATTAACCGTGTATCTCGGAGACCGCCTGTATTTAAACGTTATCGGTTGTAACGAACGTATTTGAATTTGTCCTTACCTTGTGCAGGCTATTTCGGACACGTAGAGTGGGGTTACGACAAACTCAATACCACCCGTCAGCCCTCCGAGAAAGCGAGCTCCCATCAGATAGCCGGGATGATTGGCCACGATGACCAGCACCCAGCACACGACCAACGGCAGTCCCGCTATCCAAGCCGTCCACTTGCGTCCGATCCGGTCCACAATCGCACCACCGACGAGCGTACCGACAATCCCACCCAGACAGAGAGCGCCACCGATCCAGGACGCTTGCTGCAGCGTAATGGCTCCCGACTCCAGCAGCCTCTCATCACCGGCGGATGTCTGCAGCGTGGGCAGAGCGGACGAGGACCAGCCACTGATCATGCCATAGCTAACACCGAGTAGATTCACTGACCAAGAAGTAAATAAATTAAGGAAGAACCAGCGGCACGATAAGTCTACGGACGCACTTTGTGTGGTGAGTAAATAACACAGTTGCTTGCACTTATCACGGGCTTTAAATTACAGTGTGCTGAGGCGACCGTCGCCTAGCAACGCCATCATTTTGGCAAACAATTATGCTGGAAAAGCTGTCTTATTGTTGATTGGGCGCACAAAAACGTACTTCCGGGAGTGTGGCAGCACTAAATAATTGAAATGCAAATCAGTTTCGAATCTCGGGTCGAAAGTCAAACTGATTCAATCAACTGCAAGCTTCAACTTCGGAACTCTACAAGATGCACACAAGAGCAACAGTGCATGATTATGCCTGCTTCCGGTCCATGTTGGATCCATGTGCATGGCACAAACTAGAGACAGCTTGCAACACAGCTTGGTACTGTTTGTGTGCTTTATGCAAGTTTTGTCCTAGTTCGCTCTCGAGATCTGCATCACCGATATTCAACGGAGCTTAAGTAAGCTGGTTTTCGTGAGCTCGTCAACACTCTAAATCGGTGCGATTTTCCCTCGCTGGCGATGCTTTTTGAAAGTAGTTGTGGCGGTTTTTGATGTTTCGAGCGAGGGTTTTTGAGGGACGGCCGCCAAAAAGCTCGCCTAGTCCTGCGGGAAGCAAATTGGTTTGTTTATACCTTCTTGCCAACAGCCCGAGCCTCGAGCGAATATGTGTGCGTTTTTTAAAGCTCACTTAAACTAGGTAAAGAACAAGGAGAAGGATCGAAACATCCGAAACCAGAACTGCCGTTTGTTAAAAGCATGTCTTTAATGGAATCTTTTGGCGTTGCACAAAACACTCGGAATCAGAGTGTTTGGAGTGAAGTAAACTTCCGGTTATGTTGCTTTTTTTGTTAGATTTAGACGGAAAAGTAATTTAAATTAAGGCAGAAAGGAATAATTTCTTACAACACATTGAATGCGTTTTCCACATGCATGTGAAAGGTGGGAAATTTACTGCTCACTAAACATGCACGCAGACACCATCAGGAGCTCCAGCAGCTTCCGAAAATGTGCCGATTTCAATTCATACCCTTGTTCCGAAATATGAGTATTACACAGCCCATTAAATCACAAATTGTTCCTGTCACACCAGGCACACTAACGAACCTAAAACGGTGGCCATATACTGCCGCAGTACACCCACACGGCTCATCGTGGTGCGGTAGTTTGTCACGCGGAGGTAATGAACCTGCCCTGGTTGATCTCACTGTTCTGCTCTGTCGTCCTGGTGCGCTCGCGGACTACTACACGCGCGTCGTCGATGAAGCTTTGGAGTTAGGCTGCCAGTTCGTCTTGCCGAGCACTAGCAGTCTATCTGTGGCGGTGTTTACTCTGATAAACAGCTGGCCGCAGGGCCCGAGTTGTTCACTCTGCTTACGCGCGGCCCGTGTGGCCAGTTTACACTGTCTTTGGGTTTTGATTTATGCACCGTCCGGCAACGACCGGACAGCATCAGCCATCCGTCAGGCCTTTGTGCCTTTAGCAGGGGGTTTGGGGTGCCTAACGATTTCGGCAAGTGTGTGTTCATCATTTGTTGTTCTATGCGGGGTTGTGTGATCGTGTCTCTATGTGGCGGTGATGAGGGAGAAGTGTGCTGGATTTTGAATCCGGTAAACGCATCGGGATGTTCTGTTTTAGGAAGTTTGTGCGTAATACAACAGGAAAGGAAAATTGGGATAGTATATTGACGTTCGCAAAGCCGCTTAGTTGCTGTACATTATTGATAAACGTTTTGGAAATCTGAATTTCACTCAAAGAGCTGTTGATTGTTGTTTGATTGTTTCTGTGGATTGTCTTCAGATGAATTAGTATTAGCAATAAACACTTAAGTTGATGGTAAAATTTGTTAGTTGTAATTTACTATATTAAAATGGTCTACTTTTTATGAAACGGCAAACAAAAATAATTTCAAAATAAGCGAGTTACCCTGTGGCAGTGACTTCGTCGTGGCATATGCCGCCATCTAGCGTCTGATAGCTAAAGTGCGTATATTTGAACAGCTCCGCTATCGGTCGCATTTTGCTGTGTTTTTGCATGTGTTGATAGTGATACACCATATACAATTATAATTACACTTCTTGCATCAATAACAATAAATTTAAAATTATTCAAAGAAACGCACCATACCTCATGCATTGTGGAATATTTGTTCTACTAACTGGTAGGACGTCTACGCTCCGAAAAGGAAACATCATTCGGAAATACCATTCCAAAACAGTAAATTTTCTGATCTAGTTAAAACTACACCATCATTGTGCATACGATCAGCCACCTAACTACGAAGATGATTTAATGTCAAATACTTAATTACCGCGGCAATGGATCCTTCACAGATGTGGTCAAATCTCTCACACAGTTTCCGAAGCACCGACCACGAACATGGGATCCAATCAACGGGGTATGAAAGACAAGAGTACGCGCGTGCACTCCGGAGCCGGGGAGTCTGTTTTCTATCAGCAATAACAATAAAACATAATTAATTATGCTACCGCGAAAGCGCACGTTAAGGCTAATTTTTATGATGCTTTTTCGATGTTCTTGTCTTGCGCAAGGGATTACGAGGGGGTGGATGAGGCTTACGGAGACAGTTTCCGGGAGGACTTCCCGGGGTCGTGATCCGGATCGCCACTTGGCGATGGCAACCGGGCATACTGGACTGTGCACAGGTCAACTCGGGTAGGCGGTAGGCTCTTATCGTCGCGGAAGTGTGTGTTATTCACACGATGATTTATGAGCGCAAAGAGTAGCCGGGCGTGTACTGTGTGTGTGTTTTGCGTGTGTTCGATCGAGTGGCAGCAAAAGGGCAACTAAATTAACCCACGTCGAAAAAGGTAGGATGGGCCATTCTAGTATGTAAAGATGTGATTAGCTATGACGAAGGGAGTTAAAATGGGGAATCATAAAGCAAACAACGAATAGAGACTGGTGTTGACAAATTTAATATATTTCGCTTTCATATTACGACCAATACACATGAAGTTTTAAGCAAAAAGTGCTAAGATTTTTTTATCATTTGCAAACAGCTGTGCAATAAAAGAAACAATAGCAAACTGTTAGAAAGAGTTATTTACTTTCCCGTTCCTCCTTTGACACGTCCTAAATCGTACGGTCATAAAACTTGATACCGTTGACTACACAAAGCGTTTGGAAACTTCTTCAAAACATTCCTCGTATATTGGTGTCGCTTGAAACATCGGGCATCTCCTTTCAATGCTGCGCCAGTTTACACAAACATCCCACGAAGCTCACTCTGAGGGCCCTGGCCCTCGCGTTTGCTTGGCGGTCACCGGGAACGCTTCAGAGAGAAGAGAATATCAATAGAATATCACCAAAGGGCAGTTGGTTGCACAGTGCGGGAAACGAGGAGAAAGGCGAACGTACCACGGGTCAAACGTTTATCATCGAGATTAAATCCGCCACATTGTTCATTGGTTTGCCTGTGTGCGGGTGCGTGTGCTGTAGTGCGCATTCGGGCTGGATAAAATCGCATCTTATCCGGCCGTTGGAGTATTTGCCGCTGCCAGCAATGGCAAACGCCGTTGTTGCGCTGGTATTTCTAGATGGACAACAAATAGTTTGTACGGTACACGGTTCGGTACAAGTACACATACAATGCAAAGATCCCGTGGCCGGAGGTTGGGTATGGATTATGAATTCCGATGCGGCTGGTGCTTTGATCCTTGGTGTCGTTTATCACAATGGCAGGTGGTGATAGGGATAGGGAGGTGCAGTTTGGGGGAGCTTCTTAACATCTCCAATGTTCGGATTGCACCGAAACAATGACGAGGGGTGGCCACTTTCAGACCAGTGGAGCCATTCCCCTGGTGGGCAGTTCCGTCTTCCATTTTGCGCCGTTTTGTGCGATATCGAATTGTATCAATATCAGAAGGTACGTTGCAAGCGACCCGACGATCTGGCGCAACGGCGTGTAGCAAATAGAAACAATTACCGATGGTAAATATTTTACCCACACACCCAGTGGTTGTGGCAACGACTGTGCAAACCGGGAGGATAGCATCTAATACTCACATTAAACATTAGCCCATGATCGATGGTGAACAGACCACTGGCGGTGAATTCGATCCGCTGCTGATGTAGCTGCAGCGAAAGCAGACGCACCTGTTGTATACACATCCACGGCCACGGCAGCACGTGTATCGTGAAGGAGGATAGGAAATGCATTAGTTGTGTACGTGTGTTTGTAGTTTGTAATTAGTTTTAGTGTGAGCGTTTATAAATTATGACGTTTTGCTAGCGCGTCCCATTTAGTCGATTCCGATCCGATTATGGTGTGAAGGAAGGCTATGGGGAGAACATACGGCAGGTGATACGACGATACGTGTTTGAAAAAAACCTACACCAGCGATGTTTTGGGAAGGTAGACAAGTTGGTTTGTGAAAACAGTGAGTGGTTCATGATAATTTGCATTACATGAGGATTGAACCAAATTGTTTCCATGAATCACACAGTATGGATAATTAATACTATTTCCACCTCATAATACGGCATTTTCAATCCTTTCAAAGTGTTCAGTTCTCAGTTCTTTATACAGGAAATAGATAGAGTGTGATACTTTCCTCAGTCTGTTATTTGATGATTAATTCAATTCGATTCGAATGTTATTTTAATTAATATCCACTTTACAGTGGTTATCAGTTTCAAATAGTTGGTCCTTCTCATAAATAGTTTCTGTGACATGGTGCTATATGGTCGTCGATAAGGAATTTAACCTCAAAAGGATTGAACTATTCTCCAAACGAATGTTATAAACTAAGACTCGACGATTTCGATTTCGAACTTGTAGTAGTTCTAATTGTGCTAATATTCTTCCAACACACACAAATACACACATCCATACACTCCAAAAGTTTGAAACATAATTGAATCTTCATTCGGTATCACAATTATGCAAATTTCGAAACACAATCAAAATGGTCGGTTGGATGCTCGCCCTATACGGGTGTACCTCGAAAACATGCTCCAAAATAAGCCATTAACAAAACTGCTGCATATAATTGACCAGCAGTTCGGTAAGTGCCTACATTCATTGTGCCCGAAGGACCTGAAAGCAAGTACGAAAAAAACACATAAACGATGTCCGAATTGTAGAACACCCATCATGCTAAGAAATAAGCGATTGCGTTCAAATAGAAATATCCGGAGGAGGGTGGAAATTATGACCATTCATTAGCAAGCGAGGCGGACAGCGTAAACGTAGCTACTGCTGCTGCCAATGGTTCTGCGTCACATCCGGTGTGTTGCGCATAGTTGGTCTACTAAAACCGGACCTAGCAGGCAGTCCCAATATTGACCACAAATCATCGCCATCTCGTGTGAAACAATTCGGCTATTTGGGTGGTGCAGACCGGGTATGTTCTGTGAGAAGAGTTTCGGCCTAAAAACACACATACACACCCACACACACACATACATGCTTGTACACAAAAAGACGGATATCGAATCAATTTACCGGAAAGTTGCAACAATGGGGCGTTACATAATTCATAACACATTCGGGGTGGTTGTACATTCTAATGCAAATTGCTGGTGATGCTGCCGGTGCTGCTGTTGCTGCTGCTGCTGCTGCTGTTGGAGTGTCATAGTTTTGCGTCCAACCACCAGCCCGCGATCACGCGGTGCGGTTATGCGTTCCGGACAACCAGAACCACGCACACCAGAGATTCTATTGGGCAGTTGAATAGAATGTGCGTACGTGTGTGTTATGGGTGGGAAAACCACAAAATATGCAAACGCGCACTGCACACGAGGGAAAGGGAACAGAGGGTCTGTCAGATCCGGGTCAGTATGGTATGGCATATTAAAAACATAACTTTTCCTCCTGAGTGACAATTGCATCCTGCAGTGAGTGAACGGGAAATGGGAGAAAGAGGAAGGGTGAAAGGCAAAACAAACAAAAAATCCATCGCTTGAAGGGGAGTGCAATGCGCCATTAACAAAACGGAATGACGCTCAAATAAAAACAGAAGCCTTACCTCCCAACCCAAAACGCACATTTGTACTCACACATTCTCTTCTATACCCCCTCCCTCCCTTCTTCACACCTCGTCCCACTGAACAAGGCTTACCATCGATTTCGTGTCGGGGCAATTTGTTTTCCAGCCCAGTCCATGTATGAGGCTGCCTATTTTTTGGGCCTGCCATGTGCCGTTGGAGCATTGTAGAGAGAAATAGAGAGAGAGAGAGAGAGAGAGAGAGAGCGTTGGTGACTGATAATGAAACGTACGACAATAAAACAAGAAGCGGGGCGCGCACCCCAGTTATCAAACGGATTGAATAGGGTGGAAAAGTGAAAAGCAGGATTTTATGTGCCGCAATTTCAGTGCCGCGCCGAAAGTGCAATCATTTAACGGCATCGGTAGTTGTATGGGCACAAGCAAGCAAAACAAGCAAGAGAGGAAAACGCCAGAAACAATATTTTTGGGAGTCTCTGTGTGTCTGATCTATAATGAAAAAAAAAAAAAACGTTGAACGTACACCCGAAACAAAGCAAAACTTGAAGCTTTTATTAAGGGGACAGTTTTGTAGTGCTTTTTTTGGGCTTAAAAAGAGATAGGAACAGAGAGGGAGAGAATGTGTGGCGAAAGGGAAGGAAAGCGCTACTTAATTTGTCATTGAAATGCAAACGAAATTGCAATCACTTTTGGGTGGTGCAATGGGCAAACAATCTGCACGCTGATTTATTATACACATACAATTATTCATAATAATAATAATCATCATCGTTGTCGGCGTCGTCATTGTTATTACTATTTTTGGGAGAGCGGACTGGTACGAATAAATCGTAACGATCATTATCTGCCACGCGTGCGCGATGTTTTTGCAGGCGCGCATAATGCTTTTCGTGTCAATTTTTGCATCAAGATCGCGAGGGAAACAAAAATGGAAATGCTGTTTACCCTTTAATGGGCATGTTGGTTGCTTGCACTGTAGAATTTATGGTACGGAATAATAATTATTAAGTTTGATGAATTTTCCGTAATGATTACTCGTGTAGAGATACCGAATTTCGTGGAAAATGTGTATACCAATTTGATTGAAAATCAATGTTACTAACAAGCTTTTGTTACATTTCTGCAGGATAGCGAATGTGCAGAATGCTTTCACCTACTTGTTTTTTCTTCTACTATATTTGGTGTGACCATTTGGACCGATATGCTAAGCCACCTGCTTTGTTGCTACTGGTCCACAGAATATGTAGAGTGAAACTGTGCTCTGGGCATTCTGTTTTACAAATCAAATAGACTTCCAGTGTGGCATGGGATTTGTTGTTAGAGCGATGAAGCAACCGGAAGCAAGAGAAATGGCTTGCAATTGTGATCCGTAACCGAGTGTGCAACTATTTCCCAAAACCGGGGTGTCACTTAATTAGCATATCTTTGCATAGATCGAAACAACGTTTGTCTGTGCTGTGTCGAACACTGTGGCGTGGTTGTTGTGACTGCGAGATGAGTGCTTATGCTGTGAACCAAGCGCTGTGATTGCTGTGCATTCGGTGGAAGAGAAAAAAAAAACTGTAGGTGCAGCTGAGTGCATCCTCTTCATAGGATGTGCATAAAGCCCAGCGTATGTGTGTGTGTCCATGGAAGGGTGGGTGGAAAATGCATCATGCCGCTTGCCGTGCTCTACCATATCCATCCATCTCAACATGGTCGGATAGGGGAGTAGGGGTATCGCATAAAAGGGAAAGGATTAGGCAGACACACATACACGTGTGCAGAAACTGGAAAAAATACGACACAAAATCACACCAGCAACGGACCAGGGATCCCTTCTGCGTGCAATGTTTTTCCTTAATTACCTCGTTTTTTGCCGAATTACACACGTTGCAGATGCGCAGAATGCGAAACGTCGATATGAATGCCCACGAGAGCGTACTCAAGACCTCCCAGAAGGTTGGCAGCAGCTCGGCCGGTGTTGCCCACTGACCCAACCACAGCATACTGGTGGGATGGAATGCGAAAAAAGGGAAACAAATGGACAGCGTTAGAGAGTAAGTGTGCCATGGTCAGATGGTTGGGAATTACAACGCCATCGAGCCTTTCGCAGTAACGGGTAATCACACATACACACGTTTTAAAATGTAAATAAAGAATAAAATCAATCGCTTGGATGAACGCGGGTGATTTGAGAGTATGTGCGTATAAGTTATGGATTTTTGGAAAGATTCCACGTTCACGCACGGACGTTGATTCGGAGATAGGCAGTTATGTAATTTGCAACACACAGCCACACCAAGGATTTGCCAGAATATTGTTTAGTAGTTCAAAGTAGTCAAGAGTAGTTAATACCCTATTCACTGTTGAATTTAATATTATATAATTGTTACAATCAAGGAGAATAAAACTACCAAAGATTCATATTTTTTCCTTTATCTCTATTGTGGCAATTTTTAATTTATTTCACTCACTACATCCCCCCCATAAAACATGCAATTAATAAAGCAATAGCAAAAGTATAAAAATAAATTGTACCGCTTTCATCTCTTGAAGTGTGAGTGTGTGTATGGGCATTAAACATCACATAAACCTATCCTGCCTCCACACCACAATAAAAGAAATGGACTGTAAAGGGTTCCCATTCCCATTCTCTCTCTCACCGAGCGCGTTGGCTAAAGTTGAAGTTTTAATCGTCGAACCATTATGCACGGTTTAATGAGGAACAGTGCAGTGGGAATGCAACTGTAGCAGAAAGTGCGAATGCAAGCGAAACGGCTGAAGAGAAGAGAAGAGCAAATGAAAATAAAAGAAACACACTACAATACTTGCCGAAAAAGTTTCATCGTGCAGTAGTAGAGCAGCGTCGTGAGCGTTACGAACAGCGTCATCAGGATGAAAATCAACTGCGCCCCGTACGCTTTATTAATATTCAGCGATAATAAATGCAAATGTGTGTATAAATTTTTTATGTCATTAATTATTTTCGCTCTGATGTGGCGCTCGCACGCTGTTGGCTGCAAGTGGTCCGCCCCTCGGAGCAGGCTGGCAACGAGCAGCGGAAATTGGTCCGGTAATGGTGTTTTTTGCGTTCGCGGCGGCATCACCACCGATGGAGCAGCCTGGTTGACCGTAATTATTTTATGCTGCTGCCGCTTGATTTTATGCCATCGCCCACCACCCCGAGGGATGGATGGTTCATGCGGTGCGGTCGTGTTTGCATTGGCCGCGCGTTCGATTGGGCCGGATCGCGATTGATGATGCGGCTCGGCGGTGGCTGAACTGATTTCACTCAAAAGCTCGAGACGGGAGGAGACGGTTTCGCCCCTATCCGGAGGCTTCGCGTCACGTCGAAAGCGCTCGTAATGGGCCTGCTCCTCGTTGGTGCCGTAAGCGGTCAGCTCAACGAGCAGATCGTTGATCAGCTGGAGACGGTTTTTAATCAACTGCACAAAGGCCACGTACTGCAGCTCAACCGTCGAGCTGGTGAGCATCGTGATGAAGCACTCGAAGATGCAGTACTCGGACGCAGGGATGAAGTCGCTCATGTACATGATGCAGTTGTACCATTCGGCAAATCCGATGCAGAGAAATACGAATGTCATGTGCAGGCAGATAAATCTGGCAAATTTTCGGGGAAGCGTGATTGAATTCACACACACGGACGCAACACGAATGTTGATTGATTGTAAAATTGGAACAACACCACTCACCTGCACCACTGGCCGTGGTTCGGTACCACCGACAGTCGGTCAGCAATTTGTTCGTCAAGCAGCAGCACGCCCAACACAATGGCCGTCAGCGAACGGTGGTTGGCGAGGGCGACCGCATGCAGTAACCAAAACAGTATCAAGCCCGAGTACCGGTTGTAGACATCGATGACTATCGATACAAAGTTCGCCTCGACCTGTTGCTGCCTGTCGACCGTTGGCGTTGAATCGGGCCCGGGTTTGCCACCATCCTCGCCCGTTCCAACGCTGTACGCGTCCGTGTAGTTAATGTAAAGATGAAACGCACTGTACGTTGTCACGACTGCCAGCACGTACACTGTGCTGCAACGGTTAAAACGGGAGGACCAGCCACCGAACGGCCACAAAGCGAACGTGCTTGATAGGATGTGAAGTGGACGGAAGCATCGCAGGAACTGCCGTCGTGAGTAGTCCGGAGGAGAGGCGGCACTTGGCGGCTTTCCGGCGTTTATTTTATTCATCGGATAAGCAGCTTCTTCAGTGCAGTCGTAGCCGTGGGATCGAGGTGGGGGTGGAACTGTGAAAAGACTTTATTTCCTCAAGTACAAATAAGAAAGTGCACCCTTGCACTGGAAATGGTTCAACACTTCGAAGCGGGAGGAGAATTCTTTTCATCGAGCACAGCACACTGTGATACTGGACTGGGTGGGTAAGTTTGGTTATAGCGATTGGTACGACGTACAAGCCATTCCGACGCGAACCAAACATGATTAATGTTCTTGTCTGATGGCTTGCAATTAACCTCAAAGTAAAGTGAGTCATAATTGAGCGTGTGTTAGAACGCAGTTCACGCTTCGGGTAGGATGTTTTATTAATACATGCGTAAGTGTTAATTTGATTGGTTCTGGCACCGTTGAGCAGTGATTGTAGAGATGTAGTGGGAAGGTAAAGTTTAGCTCTTTTACTTTTACTGAAATGGTGGTTTTCTCCCGATGATTGTACACCGTCACATGCCTCTGAAGTTATGCAATTTGACATTACAAAAGGTGCTTAAGCGCTTGTTGTACGGCAATTCAGAACCATTTGCTCCAACCATGCTAGAAATGACACTCATCGTGATACGATTCGGTCACATAATAATGCTTTCCCGGAGCGTTTATTGATCATTCACATTCATGAACGCCCCGCTGCGCCCGCAATGGTGCCATAACCGACGGTCAGTGAAGGTCCGGGTTGGGGCGCTGAGTTGGCATCGAGCGCGATGATTATAATCATGATTGCATAAATTTCCCGTTCACTGATCACCACGTTCGGTCCTCCACATGGGCAATTCCGTAGCATATGCATTTAAATCGGGTAATTAAAGGGCAATGCCGAAACGCGTCGAATGCGAAACAACGTTGTTTGTATGATTTTTCCTGAAAAACTTATGTGTGGCAGGCGTTTGGCTATGGCCGAGTGTACAACAATCGAACGGCTTAGTCACCGTTAAACGATTGATCGAATTGAATCAAAATGATTAGGTACGTTGTTGTAGCACCAATAATCTGAAAGATTGAGCAACACATAATTAGATCTGGCAGCTTTTTGGCGCGGAAATGAAACCAGTACCGCATGGAATAATGTCAGATCGATGGTGAAGAGTCCACAACAGGAGATGCTCGTCTTGACATTCCGAAACACTAGTTGTTCTTGAGAAATCTATAAAAAGTGTTTTGGAATGCGAATAGAAAAGAAATGTGGAAAACAGGAGAGCTAATGTTACCGTGCGAAAGTTGATTCGTTGGCATGGTCCGTAAACGTTTGGCATCCTTAGACGATGAACTGTCCGACGTGCCTCCTCCACTGTATCGTGACTGAAGTAGCACAGTACAAATATCTCTACCAAAAACCAAACCACCCAGTACACGGTTTCAAGAAAGTCTTCCGTACTGTCACCCTGTTGAACCTCGGACTCCGCATACCGGACGGACATCATGCATGTGTTATACCCCAGCTCCACCAGTGTCACGAACTGGTAAAGCAGCAGGATCGTGTTTTGCACTCCGAAACAGCAGTTAAGCAGCCCGATCGCCTTGAGGAGCTGGCCATGGATGCGGACAAGATGACGCACCGACTCGTACGCCGCCTCACTGCCACGTACCAGATGGGGCAGCAGTTGGAGCAGCCAGTGGTTAAGCAGTTTCAACCGCTCGCTGATTAGCAGCGCAAACGCCACAAACTGTAGCTCGCTGATAACGCAAAGCGTTTGAGGTATGATGCAAAGCAGCAGGCAGTTGGAAGAGAATGGGGAACCACTGTCACGGATGTACATGAGACAGTTGGTTACCTCCAGCATTGCCTTCACCCCGACACCCAGGATTAGCATTAACAGTACGTTCCTGTTAGTAGGAGAGATGAAGTAACAATGAATGATGTTGGAAAAAAAAGTTGTTGAATAACTTACCGTAACCAGACAATATTGTTGACTTTAACATTCGTGATGGCCGATAGTCCAGCAGTTCGAACCATCTCCGGTATTGCCCGATCAACACTCACCAACACCTGAATAAGGCGACTAAATGCTGGCTGACGAACGAGAGATACCGTCACTATACCCAACACCAGTATGCAACCGATGTACTGATTCTTAAGATCGATCGCCACACGCACCAAGTTGGAATCGGTCAGCTTACCCGACTGGCTCAGCGAGGACAGGATGTGATACGAAGCATAAGCAAAGCTGCATCCCAAAGCATGCAGCACACCAATAAAAGAAAATGCTAACGGTTTGCCATCCTTTCCTTTGAGGCGCTTAACTGGAATATCTGCTGTTCCTATTTTAACATATTTGTCACTTTTACACCCAGCATACGTATCGAGAAAATGACAAAGTGGTAAATATGTGAAAGCATTTAAGCAGCACACTTTGGAGATGATATAGAGCGGTATAATGGCGTTTTGTAGACTGATGCTCCATGCGAATACCTTTCGACGAGGCATTGTAACCAAGAGTTACAACCAATGTACGAAAGAATGTGTTAAATATGCTAAAATGCGCCTTCGGATTGGATTGGTGGCTATTTAATAATTGATGCACTCCTTTCGCCATTGTCAGATTGTGACAAGATATGTCATTTCATATGAAGAAGATTAATTGATTATATTATAATCACATACTACTGCAAGTAGGCCCACTTTATTTAGGGTTGTATGAAAAAGGCAATAACTAATGATCAAAGCTCATACTAAGCTAAGCAGCTGAAAGAATCATTCTCTCTGCTTGATCTTCAAACGATAGTGATGTGATCTCTTTATAATATCTTCATAAATAGATGTTAACAAAAGAATCGTAAGATAAATCTGAAGTCAAGGGTGCATTTGCTTTATTTTCATACGCTATCAAACATTGAAGCTTAGATAAAATAGTTTCAAGTCGTACATAAGCCATCGTTTGAGAGATTCAGTGACATTATACTTGCATCTCTGCAAAAAACAGAAACAAAGGAAAGAAAACGGAAATTATTTATCAAACATGCTTATCTTACAACCGCAAGCAGGTCTAAGGGAGCTATGGTATAAACTCAGTTTTGCTTCAGCAGTGTTCGGGTGTGGTCCTGTAAAATTAAAAGTTCTTCAACATGAAAGTGAAATGTGTGATTTATTTGACTCTGTTGTAAGTATAATGCTCCGAAAAGGTATAGTTTTGTATGTACAAGCTCTTTAATTTCCATTACAAACAGATACTGTGTGTATTGCACAACAGCTGCAACGACAACACCCTCATCGAGTGCCAATAAAATACACTATCGATGTACAACACAAGGCTATTATTATTCTGAAGCAAAATTTTCCAATGTAATCATCGACGAATCAACAATACCACTATTCACATGTGATTCTACATCACAGAAACAAATAGTGAAGTTTGAGATGTCATCAATCCAAGAAGTACCCAAAAAGCTGTTCGACACATTTTCCAATTTATTGGTGGCCAACTTTACCCGTAGTGGAATCAAATACATCAATCGATACAGTTTGGACAGAGCAGTCAATCTTCAAAAGTTGGATTTGTCTAACAATGCAATCGAACAGCTCAATGCAAATTGTTTTTCGGGAGCGACTGCCCTTCTTGAGCTTAATCTTTCGTTAAACAATATCAGCTCAATCGATAAATTGGCATTCAACACACTATTTAATCTGATATTACTTCGGTTGACTGGAAACAAGCTTCGATCGTTGGATAACAAAGTATTTGAACCACTTAAATCATTGCGTACAATTTATCTCAACTCCAACGAGCTGCAGGTCATTGAGTCGGGCATAATTGCTCAAAATACTAAACTGCAATTTCTTCTTTTGCAAAACAACTACATCAATATGGTCGAAGAAGGAGCATTTTTAGTGGAAAATTTGGAAGCATCTTCGTCAAATTTGACCATTGTCTCTTTAAGCAATAATAAGCTAACGAAGTTGAATTTGGGAACGATAAAAGTCAATCAGTTGTATCTTACGAACAATACGCTGGAGGCGCTTCATCTATCGCCGTGGATTGGAACGGTTTACGCCGAAAACAATATAATATCGAATGTTACCGTGAGTGATGTGATAAACATGCAACTAAAAACGTTAAGGTTGGCAAATAACTCGATCACATCTCTAGAATCGATACAGCAATTCCATTCGCTCGTCGACCTGGATCTGTCCAATAATCACATCGGACCATTGAACATCACTAGCCTTGCAAAGCTA
>KI920237.1:13593-27256 GCA_000473525.2 Anopheles melas | reverse complement strand
TGTGTGTGTGTGCACGTGCAGGGAAAGAAGCGAAAGGAAACAACAGCAATAACAGCAACAACAAACCCCGAAAGAAAGCCACCAGACACGCCAACAGCCAGCAGTCCCAGCGAAACGTCGAGGCTCGACCCCGTCCGAACCCGTCGTCGTCGAGATCAAAGAAAGCCATCTCTCTTCTAGCTTACGTGTGTGTGTGTGTGTGTGTGTTTGTTTACGTGCGTGTAAATCTGTGTACCTCTGTGTGTGTGTGTGGCTGCTGTTGCTGCAAAGCCTTTGCCACGTTTTTTTTTTTTGGTTTGTTCCTCTGATCCATCTTTCTCTTCTCCATCTTCAAAAACCGGTGTGGTGTGCTCTCTCTCTGTCGTGGCGAAAAGGGCACACTGGAAGCGAAAGCCAGCCAGCCTCACAAGCACTGGCAGGGCCGTAAGAAAAGTGGTTAAAGAGGCCGATTGAAGCCGATTCCGGGAAAAGTGTCGACTGGTAGAGAGGTTTGCATCGTGCGTTTTTGTGTGTGGTAGTGAAGCTTTGTCCTGAAATTGTCGTCAAGTGTATTTGCGGAAAGCCAAAAGGCATGTAAAAGCCAAAAGCAGAAAAAGCCACCCCACCAAAAAGTCACAGTTTAATGTGCGAAAATTGCTTCCCACAACCTCAGCAGGCGGCGACAGCGCCTGGAAAAGTGAAGCGGCCCAGTGAATGTGTTTTGGTCTGTGGGTTGTGTGTGCGTGTTTGTACGTGAGAGTGTGTTTGCCAAATTTCGCATTTCCTTGCCCGCAACTAACCCGGCAGCCGGTAAAGAGGAAAAGCGAAAATTAAGAGCATACAGAAATTTCGTTTCGTTGTTTTACCCTACACTTGTGAGTTTGTTCAGTGTGTTTGTGTGAGTTGGCAACGTAAGTGCGCTTGTGTCGAGTGCTTGGTGGTGAGAATTTTCCACAGCGATGTGGCGATCGTTTTATTTTTATTTTCCCGCCGCCCAATCGTCGGCCGGCAAAAGGCAATCGGTTTGCGGTTTTTGATTGCGGAAAGAAAACACGGAAAAATAGCCGTTGTTAGAAGCCCAGTGAAAGGCAATCGTGTGTTGCACTAGCAAGGCGCGCTAGAGCCGCCAACCTTTTAACCTGACCAGCTTTTCCGCAACGCGCGAAGCGAATCGGGTCAAACGTGGAAACGGAACGGCAGGAGATAGGACGCTCACGATCAAGCAAACATCCCTCTCCCCACTACCGATCACAACGAGTGGAAGGGTAGTGGCCCACTGAGTTTGTGGTACTCCCTGCAGTTGCAGCTTCCCCCCCCCCCCCTTTTTTTTTGTCACGCGGCAGTCGCGGTGGATTGGTGGTGTTGCTGTTGCTGCGCAGCCAGCAAGATGGCGGCCACGAACCGGGCGCGGCCCCAGCCCCGTGCCAACATCTCCTTCTTCTCGAAGATCCAGGGCAAGATCAGCGATGCCTGCGCGCAGCAGAAGTTTCTCACCGACAAGAAGACGCTCGAGAAGACGTGGAAGCTGATGGACAAGGTGGTGAAGCTGTGCCAGCAGTCGAAGATGAACCTGAAGAACAGCCCGCCGTTCATACTGGACATCCTGCCGGACACGTACCAGCGGTTGCACCTGATCTACTCGAAGTACGAGGACCAGATGCATCTGCTGCACTCGAACGAGCACTACAACATCTTCATCAACAACCTGATGCGCAAGTGCAAGCAGGCGATCAAGCTGTTCAAGGAGGGCAAGGAGAAGATGTTCGACGAAAATTCGCACTACCGGCGGAACCTCACCAAGCTGAGCCTGGTGTTCTCGCACATGCTGTCCGAGCTGAAGGCGATCTTTCCGAACGGGCTGTTTGCGGGCGACCAGTTCCGCATCACCAAGGCGGACGCGGCCGAGTTTTGGAAGACGCGTTTTGGCAACAGGTAGGTGAACGATGGGGTCACGGAAGTTGTGAGGAGTACATGTTTGTAGTAGATCTATTTGGTTCAAGTTGTTTCGAACTTGGTTGAAGTGGAGAATATGAAATGGAGAATTGCTGTTTCTTATCCTTGAATATCCAATAGGTCCTAATAGCTAATTTAAGTATAATTTTGCCAGGTTTATTATCAATTTCAGAACTCAATTTGGTTAGTCCCGCAATGGGTACTGGAATAACTTATACGACCATTGCACTCAGACACTACACTAATTTATTGGTATCATGTTGAAGAGCCTGTTTTGGAGGATGAATGTTACTCCCCGAATATCCCTGTATATCTACCAGGATCGTCATGTATCCTTTCTTGAAGTTTTGGAAGATTTTGGAAACGATATGAGACATTGTTACTCAGGTTCACTGAGACGTCTATGTACTTGTAGAAGTGTATGGGATATTGGAATCAAAGAAAATCGTGAAGATGACTTTAAGATGACTTGAGTAGTGTTGGGTTTCATTAATCATTCGTTGAGATTCATTCATATGAATCTTCAGTGATGAGTGATTCGAATCTCGAATCGAATCTTCAAAGTTTCATGAATTTCTAAAGATTCACGAATCTTCAAAGATTCACGAATTTTCAAAGATTCACGAATTTTCAAAGATTCATGAATCTTCAAAGATTCATGATTCTCTAAATATTCACAAATCTCCAAAGATTCATGATTCTCTAAATATTCACGAATTTCCAAAGATTCATGAATCTCTTAAGATGGGAAACTTTAGACATATTTAAACCCAGCAAAAACCACATTGTCCAGCAGATTGTTCGACCAAGGAATGACAAAATTAGAATGGTACACTGACATCAACACCTCGATTGGCATTCCACTGAATGATGGATTATTTTGATTATAATAAGCGCCATAATGGTTCATAAACTGCCAAAGGATTAGATAGTTACGAAACAATGGAAGACTGCTTTTTCTGCTAGTCTAATAGCTATTGCCAAACCACCATCAACCATCTGCCCCTCTTCCCAAGGCAATGGTGGTGCAGAAATTCTCACGCTTGTGGTGTTCCTCAATTTCATAGAAATACTTTGCAAGCGTTTGCGGCTCCGATCAGACAAACCGCCACATTTTCAATGCCCGAGCTCCTTCAACACTTTTTGCTGTTCCGTTTGTGTGTTTCGTTGCTAGCCGCGCACCTCTACTGTTACTGCTTACTGTCAGCGAAGCGCAACGATGTGTTCGTCGAAACACATCGCACGACCGGGTCCGGGTTTTGGGTTTAGCATATTGACTTCGCTTGTCTACGGTCGATTTGCACCGAAAGACACGCAGCTAGGGCGCGCGTTTGATGTTTCCCGAATTTGCTACATTGCAGCACAATTCCGAAGAAAGGATGGGAAAAAACAAGAACCTCTGGCACCGGAAGCTCGGACCAGTAGTGTGACCCGCCCGTCTGTATCTGCTCCTCATTCACGGACGCTCTTTCTCCCATCCATCAGCGTGCTAATTTTGGGCTGTCAGTTTCAATCAAATCGTTTTCAGTTAGCGAGGGGCCCTCCTGGTGAGACAGAGCCACGACGCCGGGCCCCAGGGAGCAGGCCTGAATTCATTTAATTTTGCTCTGGTTCCACTCCGTTTTCCATACCCTTCAACTTGATTGGTGAATTTCGAAACGAAAGCAAATGGTTACAACAAAATGCTTGTGCTCTGGAACCTGGCACTACGGTGCGCGGGTTGAAAGGTTTCTTTTACTAGCAATTTCTAAGGGTTTAGGGTAGCGATGACCAGCATAACCATCGCTTTCCTTCGTGGGAGGATTTCGGTACTTTCCGCTCTTCATCAACATCGAAATAGAATTGTCCGTGAACCTGCTGCTCTGGTGCGTTACGTGTGGGCAAAAGTTCGGTTCGTGTTGGGCCTGAAGCGGACATCTTGTCAGATGCCTACGCACTAAACGGTCGATTCGATTTAAGCAAAATGGCCCTAACATAGGTGGGTGCCAATAGTGTCTGGAAAACGGCGTTTGTAGCACCATTATCAGCAGGTGTTTGGTCGTTAAAGGCATCGTGAAATCGTGTAACGCTTCATTAATGTTGTTCATGTAACGCGGAATGTTATTTAAATTATTTGTATTTTGTATCATTTCCCCAAAATGCAACAACCTGTAATCACACCCACTTTCTGTGCGCGAGAAGATCGCTTCCTCGTAATGTTAATAAGCTTATGTCTGCAGGCAGGGTTTAGGTTAACGAGTAGACAAAATCGCTTAATGTCCGAAAGACACCGCTTCGCTTCCTCCCAACTGCACATTTTGGAAGCGTGACCGCTTCCAATTGGATTCAACTAAGCTTTAAACGGTACAAGATTAATAGTAAAAGCTGCCACCGTACAGCCGCGCTTCATCTTGTTGCATATGGCTACAAAATGTACAGTTCTTTGTGTCTCCCCTCATTACCTTTCATCATGTTTGACCCAAACCACGACCCATTGGTCTCCTCGAAAATTGTACAATTCACACCTTTCCAGCGCACGGGTAAAGTTCAGACCGCCAAGACTTCACCCGGCAACGACGACGATGGGGTGGCGTAATCGGACAGCCTCTAATGTGGCCGCGCAAGCGCCGTAATACCTACCGCGTGCCACCCCCGTCGGCTAAGCGTTTCCAATTAATTACACATCCATCACTTTGAGCTCTTGCGCCATCGTGTACGCTTTGCCGCCGACGAAAAGGCCGCCAGCCGCGCGCTCTCGTCGCTCGTTTGCACATCAGCCTCAGATATATACCCCGTTCGATTCAATGCATTCGCTGTATGTCGATATCTGTGTGTGGCTATGTGTGTCGGGTACCAAACAACGACTCGGGTAGTGAGCTGCATGAAAAACTGGGGTACCACTTTCAAGAGCAAACATAATCGATTTATTTCATTAAAGACGGTCGATTTTAGAGTACGGGCCCGAAAAACGAATTTCAAGACGACGTAGAGCGTTTATTTTTCTTTGTAGAGCGCAATTGGTTACACTTCAATTTCAAGAACATGGACCCACGTTTGTCTAACCTACATTTTGAGTGCATTTTCTACATTTCTTGTTACAAAACAAAATGTTGTTGTTGGTATTAATTCATTTGTCTTTTTATTGCATTAAGCTTCAAATTGAACCTAGAGATTAGAGCCATAAGCAAGTGTCTCTTGTCTGATAATGATCCCTGGTATGAGCTACGAGCCGTAAAACGCCTGCGATTGTGTTGAGTGTAAAGCTTGCTCTATCTGAGGATTGAACTGAGAACGAGCCGTGTAGTAAACTGCACCAGAACAACTGTACTAGTGAGCTGCCCTTTTAAGGTAGCATTAAACCACGATCAGTATCAACACGTATTCTCGTTTTGACATTTCACTATTTTGTATCGTTTTTGCATGGTACAATCGGTTTCTTTATTACATTATCCTTGAAATATGTTATTGTCACTCAACTTTGGTTATTTTATCGAATTCTTTTGTGCTGGATGTTAGGAAACAGTTGGCAGTTGATGTACATAATCGCTTCCATGCTAATAAAGTAGCCACGTTAGCCACGCCATCTTACATCTGACATTTCACGTTATACTGGCAAGGTAAAAAGAGGAGTTAATTTAATCGATAAAACCACGCAGCTGGCTTCTAAAAGGCCGTGAATTTCGAAGGGCAACTATATGCTGTAGCCTCCCAATCCCAATCCTCCACGCGCATATTACACACTTTAGTGGCAGTTGAGCGCCTGCTACGACCGCATGAAAATGGGCGCATAATTTTATTCGAGACAGGTGAACGCGCACCGCTTAACCCCTCTTCGTTTTCGCAAAGCTCGCGGCAGTTGCCAGTAGCGGTCGATCGCAACCGCAACCCGTCCCTCTCTTCTCACCAATTTCGGTGGCAACGTCAAAAGATGATCGAGGTTTGCATTCACAATATGCCGCCAAAACGGCTCAATAGGCGGGCAAAATGGGGCTGTCTTTAAAAGGTGTTGCATTTGACACACAGAAACACACCATCGCCGACGGTCGTTCTCGATCGAAATGGGGGGGGGGGGGGTGCTGCCTTTCCCGTGCGCGTACGTGATCGTTGCAAAAAGATACCGCGCTGGGGGAGGATGCAGCTTAAAAAACGGAAAACTTTAATATTCTTCGCCCCCGTGTGCAGTTTCACACGTCACTGGTTGCGCGATCACTTGTTGACGAGGGCTGCCTCAAAAGTTGGGCCGGAAAGTCTTACAAAGATCGTCGTCATTCGCGTGCGGGTTCGTTGTTTGTGACGCGCTGTTTTGCGTCGTTTTGACACAGCGCATTTTCTCTGGCGTCAGAGTGGCACGATTTGTTTTCCCGTTGATGCTGCGGGGCACTCGTTCTCGAGCGTGCAATTTATTACTCATCGTGTCGTGAAAAATGGCCGTCGGTGTTGGTGGGGGGGAAATATTCCTTTTATTTTTGCTATTTAAATACGAAATTATTTCCCATTCAAGCAGGCGGCAAGGGCATTGACTCGAAGCAAAATTTGGGCCCCCCTTTGTATGCACCAACCGAAGAGGGGAAGGGCCATTAAACCATCGTAATGAATCAACTAAATTGAGGCAAAATGTTAAAAAAAAAACAAACCTCACAAGAAACAAGGTGCGATCCTTGTCACTCGCGACATTTTTATTGTGGCTTCAAAGGTGCAAGCTGCAAAAATTCGTCATCATGTCAGCTTTTAGTCAGCCGCACAGAATTGCTTGTAGAATATGAGAAGGGGGGAGGGGGTCGAGATAAAAATCAACCCTTTCTTCCCGTTTGGTCGGTTGCAAATTCGAATCGCAACGGCAACGAACAACAGAGAAGAAGAAAAAGCACATACAATAAAATGAAAACGCTCAAGCTAATTACAATTCTGCAACCGCACCGTCAACCAAGCAGCCTTTTAAGCCGCGTGTGTGTGTACGCGTATATGTGCTACTGCCAAATATGCAAGTCGACACATGGCCACCGGATCCGTGCAATTCCGCGCCCCAGGGGCATAGCTCCCGTTCCCTCACCCCCCCCCCCCCCCCCTCAGACAGGATGTCCCACATCCATGCACTTAATGTTTTATAGCAGTGTTGTTGTTCTCTCCTTCATTTTTGCATTTCTTTTCTCCGTTCTCCGACAAAAAAACACGCGCTTGTTCCGGTACACGGCTGCCGGTTGTCCCGGTTTTTTTTTGTTGCCTGTTCGCGAATTTATGCATCTTTTTTTGGTTGTGGTGTGGTTTTATTCGATTGGAATCGCAGGGAGGGAAGGACTCAAAGTTAAGGGGGAAAAGGTAACAGAATTGGACAGCTGTTTGAATTTCTGGAGCTGCTGCTTTAGATGCTACGGAAATGGATGGGGGGCTCTTTTTTGTTGCGGATAGAGGAAAATTTCCAGCCACAAACACGGAATATTCCATCCGGTTGTTAAAAAAAGTCAAAATTTCTGGCTCGGTAAAGTTTCTCGACAGCGTGCCAAAACCATTCTAAATGACTTGCCTTTGCTTCTTAAATAAGCTTTTTGTTGAATTAGAACTTTGCACAAAACTGCTTTTCAATTTTATCTGTTTCATTTAAAGTTTCATTTAAAGCCTACAGACATTATACAAACTTTGAAATCCATTTAAATTCAATCCAATTATGAAACGCTGATTTTGGAACTGAACCCAGGACGAGTCGTGCTGCCGGCTACGTTCATCTGTGCGCTTAGCGGCTTTACCAGCGGACCACCACGATGAAGCGTGGTTTAAAATCGATTTTATCCGACACAAATGCGTTCGACAGCTCCTCCCATGAACGGTGTCAACGAAAGCTGGCCAATTTTAATCTCCAATTTATTAATCCACTAAACGGGCGCTGACCTTCCGTTCGGGGTTTTGAACGCAAATTGATTTTCTCATTCTGTAACCATTTTTTTGTCGACTTCCCTTCCCTTTCCCCGGAATATTCTTCCGGAAGTGGCAGGCAGAATTGCCCCCCCTAACCATGTACATATAGTAAATGACATAATAATGATTAATGAACAGTGACAGTACAATTTATTTCTCCGCTTTCCGCTTCTTTCCATTCTCACGCTCTCTCACGGTGGTGTGGGGTGGTCCATATGGCGATCCTTGCGAAAGGCAGATTTGCCTATTTTTATCGTCAGATTTTGCCGGATCTCTCAACGACGTCAAAAAATGAAAACAAAAGCAAAAAAGCTGACGATCTAAATTGTTAATGGAAAACAAAACATAAGTCGACACAAAAAAAACCCAGCATACAAAAATACGGCCTGCTGCCGCCTCTCGAAGCTGGACGGGGAAGGGGCTTTCGTTTTGTGCTATTTGTGTGACGTTTCGGGACAAACATTTTGCAACGCATTCATTCCGCAGTGCAGAATGGAAAGAAAACAAGCATCTATGTTTTCCCGTTTCTATTCATTTCTTCTCCTCCTCCTGCTTTGCATTAGAAGAAGAAACGCTACAGTGAGCTAATTCAAGGTTCGTTCGTCATTTTTTTTTCTTCGGTTGGAATAAGCTAGCTGCTTATCCTTATTATACTATTTTATTCTTTTCTTTTCAATGATGTCGTGCTTCTTTTTTTTTCTTCGGGAGGGTAATTTGAAATGCATTTTATTTCCATTCCTTGTGTTTTATTTTTTGTTTGCTCCACGGGTTTTTTCCTCGTTCGATTACTAGCTTTACTGATTTCTCAGCATATTCCCAGCTCGGTGGGACGTACCTTCGGTTTTGAGCCGGTCTTTAAAGCCATAAAGATTTCGATTTTTTCTTCCTCTTTTTTCTTAACCGTGTGTCCGCTGAAGCAGAACGATCGGAACACGATCATTGATTATGGTTCGAAACCCCCCCCCCCCCCCCCCCCTCCCCCCCCCCCCCCCGCACGGACCGCTTTTTCTATGCCGCACTTTCTATCCCAATGGGGGGAGCTGCGAGCGGGCGGGCAGATCAGAAAAGTTTAGAATTAATTTGATTTTCATCCGGCTGCCGTGGGGGCCCACCTTCGTCGATTGCTGTGCCAGATGGGGAACAGAAAAACCGGTAACATGGGCCAGAGATCTATACTGGACTTGTTTTTTTTTTCTTCTTCATTCCATTCCTTGCTTGCTTTATTTTGTTCCCTTTTTCCGTCTATCCATCCTTTCCACGCTGACCAGAAGAAATTCGCTTTGTCTTTGGTGCCGCTTTCACTGGTCGTATTGCTCGTTTTTTCCCCTATGCCGGTGGACAGGAAAATGGTCCAACTCGGTAGAAATCAGTGACGAAGGTCCTGTTCCCAAGGATTTGCAGGGAGGTTTCTCAAACGGAAGCAGACAGGAGAAGGTCGAGTAGTAAAATTGAAATCGAAATTTGATTACCATCATCGTTCGAATTTGTTGACCGTTTCCTTCGGTCTCGGGGAAAGGGATATCGGGAAATGGAAAATGTTAGCCATGTACAAAGCTGCTATTTTGCTTTTAATATTTAGACCAATCATTGGGGGATTTTTGGTAACAGAAATGTTGCCCAAAAAATTGTCCAAAAATGGCTATATTTATTTTCTTTTACGACGATCATAATATGATTACTTATTGTTGCAGCAGTGTTAAAGCCCGCACGTCCTTCACATACGCCCTTTAATAGTATTATTCTTTCCCAATCAAATTTCCTCCTAATCCCCCCCCCCCCGTCCCTGCTCATACTTTGTTTGTAAAGTTTATTTTCCTCCAGTAAGGACACCGAGTAGAGACAGAGGGTGTAAAGGAAAAGAAAAAGGAAAATATTTCTCTTACACTTCCCAAGCGACCCGAGCATCCCTTCACATGTGTTTTTTTTCTGTAACGCGTCATATCCGGCGGATGTAATCACAGTAAACAAACATTCACCACACCCCTTCCCTGTTCCCGCCCTGTTATTCGTTATAAACTTTAACAAAACTGGCCTTTAGCCCTTGCCCGGCTGATAACGGGGAAGCTCCCTTGAGGCATGCACTGCCGTGTGTTATTAGGTTGTTGTTGTTTTTTTTTCCTTCCATCTACAGAAAATTACTCGACGGGAGAGTGTTAGAAAGGAGAAGGCGCAGCAGGAGCGGGGGAAGGAGTAAAGCACGGCAAGGAAATGGACCGGAGTACGTTCTGGGAAACGAAACACATTATAAGGCCAAGGGGGGGGGGGGTGGATTTGAAAGAAAAAGAGGTGGTTCACATTGGGCGAGAAGGGAGGAGAAGATTATGAACAGTTATGCTCGGACGCAAATTGCTTGCCCTCTGCTGTGCTTGTTCAATGTTCAAACACACACAAACACCAGCCAGCCAGGCACGCCAGATTGCGGCAAATGAACAATGAATGAAGGTATTAAAGCAGAGGAAAGCCAAGAGAATCTGCAAAGGTGCAGAAGACTGCAGACTCCGTAATCCGACCTTTCCGTGTCCGACAAAGCGAACATGTTTGACAACATTCCGAACGCGTGTCGTCGGCATTTGAACCGGGACACTTCCATTGACTTTCGATCGCCGGAGACGTCCTTTTTCTTGTTTGAATTTTCTTGTTTTCGTACATTTTATTTCCCTATTATTTTTTTTTTTTGGTGTTGATGGAGCTGTAGCACTGATATTAAATGGGGGAAGAAAGGTACCAAAAGAGAATAATTTCGCTCTAAAAAATCAGTAACACTAAGCTTCGAGCACACATCTTTCTTTTGTCGATTAATTTTAATGGTTCGCTACCCACAGCCTGGGGGTGGTGTTTGTCCCTTTCCCCCCTTCCCTTATTGTGTAATTTCTATCCTCCTAAATGCTGGCGACGCGACAGCACTAGTGATGGGAAAAATGAAGTTTTAGTCGGAATCGATTCCGGCTAGCTGCGCAGTTTTTTAGAATCGATTCCGGATAGTAGGTCCGGAATCAGTTTCTGGACTCGATTCCGGAATCGGTTTCAGAATTGATTCCGGAATTGGCTCCAGAATTGATTCCGCAATCGGTTCCGGAATCGGAATCGGTTTCGGAATCGAAATCGGCTCTCGAATCAGAATTGGCTCCTAAAGTAGAATCGGCTTCCAAACGGAATTCGTTTCGGTATCGCCATAAAAATTGGCGTTTGGGTCCAATCATACTACTTAGTGATAAACGCAAAAAATCTAAATTTACTTGTAAAAGATCCATTCTCATGGAGATTCCTGGACTGATTTTAAAACTTCTTGTTTTTAATTCAATAACTAATTCCAATTCTGGAGTCAATTATGATTCCGTTATCGGGGTGAATTGCGATTCCTAGGTCAATTCCGATTCCGGAACCGATTTTGATTTTGACTTGGAAATCGGCTCCGGAGTCAACTCCGGAATCGGCTCCGAAATCGACTCCGGAATCGGAATTGATTCCGAACATGGAATCGGAATCAGGTAGGTCCGATTCCGAGCTCCCACCACTAGACAGCACACATACAGATTTACCCGACTGAGACGACGTCAAACGCTTTGAAATGTAATCGCAAGGTAAATCGATCTCCTTGGAAAATCTGGCCGACGACGGCGGCGAACGGTTGATTGCTGGGAGCGTCATGAATTTTCGCCTCTTTTGTCATCGTCTCCATCGGCTGAGGGTGGTGGAAATTCAATTCAGTTTCACGAGTGCCTGATTTTCCGCGCGCGCCTAACGACATGTGCTTAACGTTGGGATAATGTTGCACCGTTCGATTCGCGTGGAATGAATATTTCAATATGCACACGCTCTCAAACGTCGTGTGCGCCGAACACTGTCGAGATAATAATCATATTTTTGCACAACCTGGCCCACCTCTCCTTTCACCTCACTCCATGCCCTTTGTGTTCTTTTTCAAATCTAAAAAAATACATAACATGAATATATTTTTGTCACACCTCTCGGCTTTACAAAAACCCGTGTTTTTTTGTGATTGTGTGTTCCTTCACAAAGCACTGCAAAAAAATTGCACACGCACAACGGAGAAGGTCGCCGGAGAGTTACAAGTGCTGAGTTGCTCTCCTGAGTTGGCCTGCGAGGCTGGGGCCGGGAAATGCGGGAAAATTGATGATACAAGCTGTTTCCTACCCATACCCCCAACAGCGACATCTTCAATTTCATCTCGATCTGTGCGTTTTGGTTGGAAAAATTTATTCCAATTTTTCCAAGCACACGGGGGAGAAGCTGTTGTTCCCTTCACAACGAATTCATCGTCGTCGGCCCGTCGTCGTTGTGCTTTGGTGTAAATGATATTGTCACCTCAGCGATTTTACTTCCAACGGGTGGGGGGAAAGGACACATCGAAGGACACAATCGGAGCTTTCTTTTACTTTGTCCGCTTTTGCTTTCATCTTACCTCGATGGAAACGGCCCGCAGCAAGATTGGGCGCAAAGACACGGCAAAGATGGTAAAGTTTGTCATAAATTATAAATAAATTGATTTGCATGGATTACGGGAGAGAAGTGAACGGAACGCGGAACCGTTGTTATCACGCGCAGTAGAGAGCAGCAGCGTAGCGTGTGCGATGGTGCAAAAATAGCGGTCTGGGGAATAAATGGAAGAGGAAGAATCAAGACAAATTGATCAAAGCATAAAAACGCATCAGATGTGTGTCTCGCCATTTCGAGTAAAGTAGATTCTCGGTTCCGTGTTTGTCTTTCTGCTCTTTGGTGCTAAGGATATCATTTTTTTTAGTGTGCCCAATTTAACATTTTGCCAGAGAGAAAGGGTCATTTTAGCACCAGCAGGGAATAATGTCTTTGAAATGATGATCCTACATGATAGCAAGATAGACTAGGGAATAATGTCTTTATTTGTGAGATTTTTTTCCGTCTAATGGCAGGCTAATTAATGGCTGAATGATTGAATAACATAATTTGAAATCAGTGATTTATATTATTTTGCCTTTCCATCATTTAATTTTGTTGGTAACATTTGACAGAATGTTACACCATTGAATTCATAGTTATTTTTATCTTGTACATATTGCTGGGGGATATTGTTATTACATATTACTCCAAAATTGTTCGTATGGAGATTGACATTTGGCAGCAGAAATCATTTCAACACGATTAGCTCAATCAGGTCAGCTTATTAATGATTGATTTTTTTTTTGCTGTAGCGTATTATAACCTAGTTAAAGAAAACAAAACAAATTTTTAACGTATTTTTATCGGTACAGTCTTTCCTCGAGTTACGCGAATTATGCCTTCCGGAGATATTCGCGTAACTCGGATTTTTGCGTATGTCGAATATCACGTTTTTCAGCCAAAATATTGTTGATGAATGGTTATTTTTGATTAAATTAAGCGCTTTTATGCACTAAATTACATATTTAATCGTATGAAAGATTAGATTATTTCGGCCTTTTCAAACATTAAACGATAATTCAATTTTGTTGGCATTTGACAATTGTTGGAGAAAATTGTGCTGAATTGACATATAAACTGTCATATTTAAAAAGTCGCGTAACTCGGGGAAAGATTGTACACAATTGGCGAAAACCAGTATGTGCCACAATAACAGTGACACAATAACCGTTCTAAGAAGGTTTCCCGATTTTATCCAGGTTTTTCAAATGGAGGGACCCTTCCGTTTTAAGTTCGTAGGCTGAAATTTCAGCCTGTCAGCTGTTTGCATTGTATAGCAGTTTTCGAGCAGCTATCTAAGTGGGTATAAGATACAGGTGGGTTTATCCCAAGGTGTATGAATTCAGAAGGCTGATTTTTATCGCTTCTGCTTCTAAATGAAGATGTTAAGAGTGTTTTGTGTATT
>KI920237.1:0-11348 GCA_000473525.2 Anopheles melas | reverse complement strand
GGAGTGTTTACATGATTTCAGCCTCCAACTGTCAAACTCCATACAATAACCCTGACTAGAATCGTGAAGGGTTCCATTATTAGAATTTGTGTCAAACCCACCACATATTCGCTATTTTGTAATAAACGTTGTTGGTTTCCAATTGAATTTTCGACAACTAATAAATGTGTAATCTGTACATCCGACTTCTGGAACGAAAATATTCGCCAAGATTTTTCCCTTTCCAAAAATTTCACTCGCAATAAAACCCATTTCCTCACAAAGCAGAAAGATGCACTTTCCTCTGAAGCATGGCCCCACTTAAGCGCGATAATAGCGACGTCTTGCAAGCCGCAAATAAGGTCCCCCCTTCCATTCCGGCAAAAAGTGCGGGGAGGCCGGCCGGCTGCAGGAAGGCAAACGAAATCGTAAAATCTTCCTAACGTTCCTTTTTTGTAACCTTCTTGACGGGCTTCCTGCCGGCACTTAAGCGCGGTCGCGCGAGTTCAAGTGCCCGCGGCGGTGGCAGGCACGGCAGAAAGCCAAGTTGTGCTACGGCTATGAAAATAAATGTTCACCTTTTGCGGCCTGACCCAAAACACCATTGACACACTGCAGAGCAAACCTTTTCCATGTAAAAAAAAACAGTCCTGCCCCACGGGTGCTAATCTAATAAGCCATCAAACCATTGAATTGTTCACCCTAGCAAGGCAGCAGCTTTGAGCCTCACACCTGTAAAAAGCGTGGAGGAGGCGCTGTCGGTGGGTCGAGCAAACGATGTACATGGTGGAAATAATACGCGAAACCACCACCAACTTGTGTGCTATTCTCTGTTTCCCATCGCGGGTGATAATAGTAAAACTAGAAACGATACACAATCCATGCGTGTGTTTGTGTGTGTGTGTGTGTGTGTGTGTGTGTGTGTGTGTGTGTGTGTGTGTGTGTGTGTGTGTGTGTGTATGTGCGGGAAAATGCGCGGAAAACACGAGAGCTTTGTCGATCATTGTATGCGGGTGAGCGAGGTTCGGGTGTGAGACAGGCACTTGGCTCGACATGTTTTGGCATGTTTGGCTTCACATCCACCCAACCGCTGTGTCTCCTGTCTCCGAGGTAAGACGATGTTCTTTTGGCCACATGTCGCTGGCTTCCGTACGCCGGGGCAACGTTCTCCTCCGGCGTGTTTGGTTTGTTTTGTGGGTGCCATTCTCTTGGGTGTGTTTTTGGGGCCCTTTCTCCGTGTGTTTTGTATGTTGAAGCAAACGCAATGCGGTCTCCATCGTTTCGTAATGTTATTGCTAGAGAGTGGCCCTTTTCTTGGCTCGTGTTTTCTCTTGCCTTCTGGGTCGTACTAGTTTTTGGCAGAAAGCAGACAAACATATACATGTTATGTTATGATTCGGTATTAACAAGAAATCGACGGAATTTTCAGGAGCATCGATTTGTGCTTTGTTTTTGTTTTATGTTTTATTTCTGTGCGATTTCTTCCATTATTTACATTAATAGATTTTTCTAGAGATGGGAGACTTATTAAAAGAATTATCTAAATTATAAAGCATCTATCCCTGAAGGATGGATTTTTTAGTGTTTTAACTCATCCTTCATTACATTTTACAATCAATTTCATTAATTCAGGTCCATAGTGCCTTCATTCTTTCCATTTTGCGGCCACCAATACGCACTAACCTTAAATCTAATCGCACCAAACGTACAGTTAGATAATTTAATTAATGCTAATAATTATTGCGCCCACCAGCCACTGTCAGTTCGCCCTGTGGTACACTTTTTGCGTCTTGCTACACTGCTCCGCTCGGTGCGCGCGACGCCGCAACGTGTTGCATTGCGTTCTTCCGCGTGGTCTAATAATACGCAAACCGCAACCAAACGACCCGGCAGCCATTGTGATACGTAAGCAATGGGGAGAAGGGGCATCCGCTAACGTAAGATTGAAGTTAGATACACAACAACAGAAAACCCCGAAATTAAAGTGTAACAACAACCATCCGAGGCGAAACCCGAACGCTGTCATCGAGACAGAGGGCAGAGCAGCAAACACGTGTACGACGAAACACAAAATGCGCACACGCACACGACGCACCGCTTCGCAAAACAATTGCGCAAACAAATATTACGCGCAAGCCTACCGTGTGCGTTTTTGTTTTGTTTTTGCGCTACTGCGCACACCTTGGTGCTGCGTGTCGATACGTTTGTAAATTCGTGCGTAATCTTGCTTATGCGCAAGCGATTGAAAAATCGAAAAAAACGCTCCTTTCTTAAGAAAACAAACTCAAATAAACTCTGGTGCTTGCCACTTGAGAGTCATTTTAGTTGCTTACAATGTAATGGTTCATTTTAACGCTCTCTTTACAAGACTGTCGGACAGGTTCAGTGCAGCTAATGCTAATGAATAAACTTAATGGTCTTACATACATTTTAATTGCCCCTCAGACATGGAAGCAGAACAAAAATACTTAGTTTTATCTTTATCCCCACTGCAGTTTTACATCCGCCCATCCCCGTCAAGCAAAGCAGCAAAGCTTTGGGTTGGAAAACATTCCAATTTAAAATGTTCTGTGCCTCTTTCCTCCCCTTTTCCCTCTGTCTCTCCCAAGCGTCCCGTCGCTGAAACGTTTTCTAAATGAAGTAATTTATGTTTGCTGTAGCAGCAGCAGCAGCAGCAGCAGCAGGCAGGTAAACTGTGCGATGTAAAAGCGATTTCCTTTTAATAGGCGCTTTTAATTTAATAAAAGAGCCCGCTCATCGCCCGCCTCATTCCCGCTTCTCTACTCTCACCGCCTCACACCGGGCCACGCTGGTACATTTTCTCACCAACTATTGTAAAGTTAGAAGATGATGCAAGGAAGTTTTAAAGTAAAGCATTAAAACGAGAGAGAGAGAGAGAGTACCACGCGATACAGGGATAACAGTGTAATATCGTTTTGTGTCGGAAGATCGTTGAGCTTTTCTTTACAACTACAAATTGGACCATTCCGCGTCGAGGGGGACGAGTGGGAAAAGTACAAGGGGAAAGGGAATAAAAAATAAATAAATACACATGATAAGGCCTGCTGTGTGCTGCTCGGCCTTTTCGTCGGCGCCATTCTCACGGATTTATGGGATTTTAGTAGAGAGGAAGCTTCCTCCCTAGGTCGGTCCCTCCGAAACCGCTCCTCTCGCAAGCACAGTCACAAGCAGTCAAACACGAAGCCCTAGTCGAAGGCGCTCAGAAGCTGACCGTCATAAATTGGGTCCGCTTTCCTTATGCCAGGCCGTGTTGAGACCGTTCACTTATCGTGCCGGACAAGATCTTCCTGCTCGCCATATCGGCAAGAATCGGCAAGAAGGTAAAAAATCGGCATTAACTCTAACAGGGGAGTTGATTTATGCTTTGGGGTGTAAATTTTATTTGAAAAAATATACCCGTTTTTAACACACGATGCGCGTCGTTTGACCATTGTTGTTAAGAGGTGTGAAAATTATTATTTCATTCGCAGACGTGTATTTGATGTCTTAAAATAAGATCTATTCTTATGATTCAAACCACTTCCTCTAGCCGGCAAAAGTCACCATTCTGCCAAATCATCTTGTAAGCACCTCTTCCATCTAATCTGAAACTTCTTCCATCGCGCAAAGTGTTCCTCCGGCTCTCCGACGCTTGGAATCAAAATCGCTTCGCCCGCGTTGTTGGGCGCTATATTTACATCTGACAAATGAGAGATGATGTCGCGCGCAGTTCGGCGGCCCCTTCACACCAAAATAAACCTCGCGCTTGCCTAGTCGCGACGGACACGAACGGACCAAGAAATCAAAAAATTCCTTCCCGAAAAGAATTAGGTCGACCGGGGAGACGACGGCAAGAAGCTGGGCGGGGGAGGCTCTAGAAATGAATGAACAGCAAGAGGAGCAGGAAGGCAGCTGTCCGTGGTCCGGAAGTGGATGCCATAAAAATGAGAGAAGAGTGAAAAAAAACCCATAAATTTGGAACAACCGCGTCCATCCGACTGGTTGTCGGTAGAGCTTCTTCACTCCGGCCGGTTGGGATTGGATGGTTGAAGTGCATTGATTAAACTTGCGCTTGCTCTGGTGGTAGTAAGTTAACGCATTTACAAACACACTAACCAGTGAAGGAATGTAGAAAAAAATAATAATAATCGCGTTTCCACTTAATTGTAACTTGGCCCCTTTTTGGTTGTTGCTCCCAACCGGCCAAGAATCGGTCGATCTTGTCGGATTGTGAATGAATGGCAGCACATGAATGGACCCGTGTGTTTGTGTGTGTGGTTTTTCGTTTGTGGGTGAGTCTAAGGTGTAGAAGCAGATCTATAGATAGATACGAAGCACCACAGATGACGGATGATGGGACTGAGCGGGAAGGTTGGCAAAGCACGGCGACGACCACGACCAGCAAATGTCGAATGGATTGACATTCACGCGTTCACCACAGTTCCAGGCGACGGTGGAGCGCCAACCGAGCCCTGGGGCCGGCGCCAACGCCAAACACCGTCACCCACCGTCAACTAGCAAGGGTAATAACGCTTGTGCGTGCCTAATTCGGCGTCCTCCTCTGCTGCTACTGCTGCTGTTTCGTCCAAACGAAAGGGAAACTGGAAATGCTCTAATAATGGAGCACGCGCAACTTTAGGCGTTCGTCGTCACCTTTTGGCAGAGTGTTTTCATTAAACATTTGTACAGCGTATTTTTTTTTTTTTTCGTAAATGAAGCACTTTGTGTACGTGTGTTTCCCCAGGGGTCGTTTAGGGTGAGAAGTTTTACATAGCGCGCGCTGCCAGCGTGATCAATTATGCTTGATAAATGTATGATGGCCCCGGGTACTCGCTCGTTTGCCTTCTTCTCGTCATTCAATAAGCTTTGCATTTATTTTGAAGAAACGAAGCGAGAAGCGAAGCACACCTTCCCCTTCCGTCGTACGTTCTCCAGTTCCGCGCCAGGCAGACAGCGCTCGTCATCTCGACCAACGTAAGAGAACAACCGTGTCAACCGTCGTCGCCAGTGTTGTCGCACTAATCGTCATTGAAAACTTTTGCAATTGTGCGAGAACATGACGACGTACGGCAACGGTGCGGGGACTAGTGGTGCTGATTGAAATGGAGTCGATTACGGCTTGCAGATTAGTGTCCGCGTGTCGTCAAGGTTCGGTTTGAAGGTTGTCACAAAAACCTTGCTGCGACGACACTGCGGGAGGTTGGCAGTGTGATTGCCGTCTTTAAATTGGAATTTATCGTCAGTGCGTCGAATGTGCCGTGTCCTTCTCTCGATCGGTGAAGGTAGGCAGGAACGTTGGAGGTTCTCTCCTCCCAAGAAAGAGCTGCTTGTCTTTTGCCTGGAGATGGGTCCAACTACCGAGAAGAAGGGCTGTTCCATTAGCTACGGAGTATTGACATCGTACCGAATCGGTGTCGGTGGCGGCTACGCCTACGCTCAGTGTGTTAGGCTTAGTTGTTTGAACTAACTTCGATGCAAGCTTCCGGCTTTGTGCTCCACACACACACACACACACAAGTTGAAGACTCTGCTGGTTCACGATTAAGCAGATGTTAATCCCTTGCTAAGCTTCCACGTTTCTGGTGCGTCCGGATGTAACCTTCCAAGCACACACGCACACAGGCAGCCTACGGAAGCAAATCACTACTGCCGAAATGAAGACTAAAGTTTCGGGCATGTTTCCCGCCACCCGTTTGACGGTCTACCTTTGGGGAAACATGGAAAAGTTTTACGGCACGTACGCCGCACCAACTAAATATCCCATAATTTGTGCGAACATAAATGCTCGTCTTCCTCTGGGCCTCCCTCCAGAAATATGTGTGAGGATGTACGTGTGCCGGATTGGAGATTGTCTGACCATACCCTCGCGAGGAGAGGATATTAGAGAGCACATTTCATATTTAATTTCGCTGTTCTTGTCTGTCCTATCTTCAGATTTGAAGATGGTTCGTTCTGAATAAGATTAGAACATCCAGCAGATGGTGTGCTTTTATTTTCTCAAGATTAGAGCTTAGTAAGAAAATCTTATGAATGAACACCAGGCTGATGTTTGAGCTTAATATCAGCATTGTAAAATGACAAAAAATGAGCATATAAGCAAAGGTATTTATTGATGAACATGCAGAGAAGAGCCTATATCCGTTTCACTCTTTAGAAAAGATTCTTTAACGCTTACGAATGTTTCCGGACACTTACGGCCGATAATTTATGGCTAGACTCATCTAATTGTTAAATGACTCTATTGACAGAGCTTTAATTGACGCCTACAACCAACGAGGGGTTCCAGTATGCGCTCCAGTGTGTACCTAACAATTCGGTTTCAATAGATACCCAGCAAATGATGCGTAATGATGCCGAGCAAGCTGTTGTGAATCATCGATCGTGTTTGGTGTTTTTTTACATATCCGGTCTACTGACACTGACAACTCCCTGCCCTTGTTCCCCTTGTGTGGCTGGTTTGCCTTATTGAAGCTTACTCACCTTGAGGGGGCTTCCTTTTTTGGAAATGCTTTACATCCGCTTTGCACGCCAAAACGACGAACAACGTCCCCGATGTGTCGCTGCACGCAAAGATCGGCAAATTACGCACCAAACGCAACATTGCGATGCGTTGTCGCGTCATCGCAAAGCTCCCAAACACAGGAAGGGTTGATGGATGTTTGTAAGCTATTTCTAACTCCACCCTGAGCGCTGCTTACCATACACGAACTCCACGTGCTGGCATTGTAAAAGTAAGAAAAAAGAAAACACAATCCATTGGCATGCATTTTTTCCCACAGGAGGAGAGGTGCGAATAAACACAACGGAGTTGTTGTGCATTCCTCTCTCCCTCTCGCCCTGGTGTGTTTTCGCTTAAGTTAATTAAACCTAGCATTCCCAAACCCACCAGCCCCGGGGTCAGACGCGCGTTGCAGGCGAACCTTAGCGCGTGATTAGTGTCAATTAGCGCAACGACTAACAGTACAACCTATTCAACACCTTCTAACCAAAACCGTATCGTGCCATGCGGGCACGCGCACGGGGGATTTTGGGGAAGTGGTGTGGTGTTGCTGTTATGATATATGTGCGTTTGGACGAATGCAATGGAAACACAGGATATCGTAAAGTTGGAGACTACAAGAAGGATTTCCATACAGATTGTGTAAACGCGGAAGCAGGCTCATATTCTATACCACAACATCTTCAAGAAATAGATCAAGACCTTAGTACTTTACTCAGTATTAAGAAAGTCTTCAGTATTTCCCAAAATCTGAACAAGAGTTTTGTAATTATTGTAAATAAAACTGTATATTACGGAAAAAAACATCCAAATTTGCCGTAACACATAAAAACCACACAATAGAAGTTAGCTGATCTGTGAACTTACAGCTCTTTAGTAAATCGGATGAATATCTCCAGACTTCAGGAGTTCTTTTTTCCCAACACCTGAAGATACTGGAGCACTCACAGGGTGATTTATAGTACGTCAACTAAACCATCATCTCATTCTGACTTTATAAAGTTCGATCAAATTTCACATAAACTTCTAGAAGTTTCGGGGTAGACTTTATGGGAAGTAGACGATGCATAATGTCATGTTCTTGTTGTTTTCATTCACTGGTTGCATGTACTGGTATTACTGAGGTATTGAGGTATTAGATGCACAGATGAACGACTCAATAACATGCCCGTCATGGGTTCAAGCTCAGGATGGACCGTCCCCCCGTAGCAAGGATTGACTATCCGGCTACGTGGTAATGAATTAAGTCTCGAAAGCCTGTACAAGCCGGCATGTCCGCGTAGGACGTTACGCCAAATAGAAGAAGAAGATGCACTGGTCTTGAAAATAACACCGTACGACCAAGCTCCTGCCATCAAATAACCAACTACTAAAAAACTTTACAACGCATTAAACTATGCTTTCGAGCAAACGAAGACATCATCATCCTTCCAATGACGCACCAAAACCTTGGTCACAAGGCCTTCGCCTGTGTCAACATATCTGCTAACGTAGTAGACATCTCGCATTTGCTCGACTAGTCATACAAATCATCTGCACACCACCGTCCAAATTATAATCACTCATCCAACCTAAATCTAAGGATATGCTATGACTAATTTGCTCTAGCGTTTAAAAATCGCAGCTCCGCCTTATATCTACGTCTATGACTATCAACCGGCTCTGCAACAATGACGCATTGGTGGTCGATTGCTGATGATGCTGCTTCTAACGTGGCTTTCGTAGTTGGCCACACGCTAACCTTTGATCCTGGCGCAAAATCAGATTTCTCAAATTTCTTGGCACGTTCCAATGCTCTCCCATAGCTTCCCTGATGTCCCATGAATATCACTCATCCGCTAAACCGCGTTCTTACATGCCCTTGTGTGTCTTCCGCCACCGTTGTTGTTAGTGCAATCGGAATGTAGGGGCGATGGGGTGGACAAGCAAAAAAAACAGTCGAGCACACAGAAAATGACGCAAACCGGAGGTTGTAATTTCGCAGACCGCGATCAAACCCCCCCGTTGCGTGGGTCGACCGGTACGGGAAGAAACCCACCCTCCTCACCTCTCCCCATAACGCTTCCCACCGTTCCTATCGCCACCTGTTTCGCGCATCGGCAGCTAGGACAGATAGCGACCAGGGAAAAAAATAGAAACAAAATAGCACACCAAGGGACAATGTTCTATTTTCATGACCAATGATGAGTGTCAAATCCCGCCGCCACCAAACCCCCCTCTCCCTTCTACTGCTCGACCCGTCACTGTTGCTGATGAACGGCAGGTACTTTGGGACCGGATCCGCCGCTCTCTTTCCACGGCGATGTATAATACATTGTGTCAGTTTGATTGCGCACAGCGGTTCTGCAAAAGACGCCGGTTCGCCGGTGTGTGCGCAAAACCCCCTACCGTTTGCTGTCTTTCCGCTAGCATGGGACAGGGAGGGGGGAGGGGGTTTAGTCAACTGGAACAGCTGTTCTGTGGCTGGTCGAGAAAACAACTGTCCTTTCCTTCCTCTCCGCTCTGCTGCTTCCTGTTTCGTTTGGCTATTTCTGTCCACATTTACCTCTTTATCGTTCACTTCCGCTTCATATATTCGTTATTTGATACGCGCCGCAAAGACGCAAGAGCCGAGCAGAGCGCGTACGCGATTGTGTGTGTTGCGCGCTTTGCTTTGCGCACGTGCGCACTTGACGCCTTTACGGCGTCATCGTCGGGCAACGGGGGCAAATGTGTGTGCGGTCGTCGAACGGGGTTTTAAAGGAGGCGCGTTCTTGCTTCAATGGTTCTGTTTCATTTTTTTTTTATTTTCGGCCCCGTTTGCCTCTGCTTGTGTAGCACATAAATAGAGATAATGTAAACCATTCATTGCGAATTCATTCATGCGCTGCTGCTACTGCTGTTCAGCGGTTCGACCATGATGATGATGATGATGATGCTGTGAGTAACCTCATCTATCACCACTTGAAGCCATTTGCGTACGCCCGCCTTGCCAGTTCTTCCCTGACATCGGTTTGTCTTATAATCGCGGTGCAAATCGATTAGTCAATTGTGCGGTGTTTCTGAAGCAATTTTCGAGCCCCTCCATGATCGTGAGTGTTCGCAATATGGCAAGCGAAACAAGTTGCAGCTGTTTTGTTTATAAATCATTTTTCAAACAAACAATTATACTCTAATTTATGTTATGCTACTGATTGTATTCAAAAGCATCTTTTAAATAACATTTAACCATGTTCCTTCTCCAGCTGAGAAAACACATCGCACGTGGATCGGTTATCAAAAACACGTTTGAAATCGACCAACCGTAACCATAAACCTGTGCCGAGATAACAGAAATTACGTTCCGCCTGTCTGACTGTCGTGCGGCACGCGTTTAACCGCGGCAATTTTAAATGGCGTGAAACGAAAAGCGTAGCAAACGCAAAGACGCAGGTCGCTTTGCCGTAGACGAAACATTACTACCGCAACGACGAAAGCTTCGTAATTTGATCAATTTCATTTCGAGCTGCCATAACTGCAGCTCGGTCATTCCCAGACATCTTGAGGCACGAAACGTGTCTTTATTGCTGCTGTGCGGTAATCGTATCTTGCCGGGAGGAAAACAATCCTCGCTTTCTTTTACTATTGTATGCATGTACTAAAATGATGGCAATAACACTCAAAATTATCAAAAAGTGCTCAACATTTCGTTAAAAATTAGTTTTATATAATTCAAAAGTATTTTTTAAACCTCTTGATTAATTCATTTCCTATTCGTCGTGCCCAATGTATGAAATGCCTTGTCTGCCAGCTTCGTTACCCATCACGAGCATGCATCGCAAATGGAGAAAATCCCCTTTTCAATCCCAAATCCCAGACACGCGTCGACCGTTTCCATCAAGCCCTAGACATATACCGGTCATCCGATCATTCACAGATCTTGCGTCGAATCGACGAAAGGTGTGTGCGGGCTGCTGGTATTTTGCATTTATTTATATGCTTGCGGATAGCGTAACAGACAACCGTTTTGTGGCTCCGTTTCGTCATTGCTACCATCACTACCACTCTGGGGCTTCCTCTGCTCTGGTGGGCTACATCATGACCACACAGTGCTCTCGTGTTACGGTGTTTAATTTTCCTATTTCTTATACCCTTAAAAGGAACCAGTGTACCAGTGGAGAACGAGCTCAAACGTACACTGCGAGCGAGCGTGAATGTATGGCAGCGCTTAGGAGGGATCTTTGAAGTATTGTGCTCCAAGATCGTGCCTGTATCACGATGATCCACTGAAGACGCCAATTGCCCGGGCAGGCGGGCAGGAATGATGGTCGCCTCTGGCAGAGGGCAAACATTATTGTGCTGCTTTGTTCGTTAGATGGTTAAACTTTCCTTGCTCTTCGAGCGGGCGCGCTAGCTAGTTAAACACAGCGAAATATCGACTCAGCACTGCGAAGAGAAGGTGTTTGCTGCAATTTGCCCTTTTCAAACTGCTGATGCTGATCGATTGCGACCCAAAGGGAAGGGAAATAGTAAATGCGTTCACATCCTATCCCTTTCCTCTTGAAAAAGATACATTTCGCAAGCCTTTTAAGCTTTGAACCTGTTTGAATTGAGCCGATCGATTTTCTAATAGATATTTGATGATTTATTTACCAGTTTATTTATTGACACACTTAATTGGCACAAACACCAAACGATGAACCAACGGCGTGTTCTGCAACTTTGTGCGTCAACATACTGTGGAATTGAAAAGATAAAACAGTGTTTTAGCTTCGATATAAGGTGTAGGCTTCGTTGTCGTACAACAAACGCGTCAGGTTTTTACATAGCAGGTTCTTGGTTCAAATCTCATCTCTTCTTTCATCAAATAATGGGGGCCTTTACGATTCTAGTTAGTTTTTTGTATGGAGTT
>KI920236.1:16778-26864 GCA_000473525.2 Anopheles melas | reverse complement strand
TGAGGTGGGGTGGTGATGCGTGCTTACCGGGACGATGCTGCCACCGGAGGACGGTGCGGTCGTTTCCTCCTGCGGCGAACAGTTAAGGAAGTCCCATATCAGAATCGTGTCGTCGTGTGAACTGCTCACGATCTGGAATTCGTCGAATTGCAACCGGAATACGCGACCGGTGTGTTCCTGTGTGTGTGTGTGTGTTGTCGTGCGAAACAGAACAGACGGTTAGAAGATGGACTGATCGGAACAACTGCCACCTAACGCCACCTAAGCCAACACTTACCACCAACGTTTTCAAGCACAGCGTATTGGTTTGTGCTCGAATGTCTAAGGCAGCTTGGAGATCCCATACTTTGATTTTGCCATCGTACGCCCCGCTAACGATGCGCTTCGAATCGAACCGAATGCAGCGAACGAGCTCCTCGTGGCCCTCGAGAATTCGCAAACAGGTACCGCACTCGATGTCCCATAGTCTGCAAAGAGTTTACACATCAATGTTGTGATTAGATGTGTGTGTGTGTATATGGGTGTGTTGTTTGCAGACGACAGTGTCCCGCCCGCCAGATTATTGCCGTACCTTATCGAATTATCCGAGCTACCGCTGACCACTAACCGGTCGCGATACTGTAAGCAGGCGATGCCCCGCTTGTGGCCGTTCAGCGTGCGCAAAAACTCGCAGTTGGTCGAGTTCCACACCTTGATCGTGCGGTCGCCGGACGCCGACACGATGTACTTCTCGTCGAAGTCGACCACATTGACGGCCGCCCGGTGTCCAACCAGGACGCGCCGCAGTCCAATCTCCGTCGGCGACACCATATCCCACACGGCAATGGAACGATCCTGGTAGAGCGGAGATAAAAGATGAGCTTCAAACCTCTCCCAAGGATCTCACACGCCCAAACAAACCCCTCCTCCCACTAAATACACACCTTCGAACAGGTTACCATCATGCCGTTGTTGAAGCGCAGATGCAGTACCGCCTCACAGTGATGTATCAGCGTGTTGACCATTTCGCCCGTGTTCACGTCCCACACGCGCACCGTCGAATCGCTCGACCCGCTGATGATGACCTTATCGTCGTACTGTAGGCATAACACCGAGCCAGTGTGTCCTGTCAGAATCTGCTGGCACAAAACATTGGATTAGAGATCGCGTCGACAAGCGTCTTCCGCCTCCCCCCTCCGGGCGGCCGCTGCTTACCATGCAGCACTGCAGCGTCGAGCGGCTCCAGATCTTGATCGTGTTGTCGCGCAGCCCGGACACAATCTTGTCGTCATCGTACTGCAAACAGTAGACGCCCTTCGAATTCTCTGACCGGCAGTTTATTCGCTGTAGGTTGTGATTGCCCGTGCGCCAGTTGTTCTCGATCGCCTCGATGTCCTTCATGATCTTGGGGAACAGCTCGCGGTAGAACTTGTGCTGTCGCAGTGTGACGCCCGGCCGCGGTATGAACAGATATTTGATCCTGGTTTGGAAAGGAAGAGAAGTGTTGTTGTTGTTAATGTATTGCAGTTGCGTCGATAACACGCCTTCCACCACACACGCCTTCACAAGCTTCTTACCATCCTTTGCGTTCTGCTAACCCCCGCCAGAGGGAATCGGTGCGGACGTTTCGTTCGATCAGCTTCTTCCACAGCATGCCTTCGGAGATGACGCGGGACCATTCTTTGCAAACGCGCTCCGCCCGGCACAGCGACTTGGCGTCTAGATAGGAGAGAATGTTTTCTGCCACGTGATCCAATCCTTTTGCTGTAGAGAGAGAGAGAGAGAGAGAGAGAGAGAGAAAAAAAACAATACGTAAGTATTTGAAAGGAATTTAACAATAAAAACTTAAAGCAATGCATTTCTGCAAGAGCATACAATTCAATCCCGTTAAACGCTGTTTTAAAATGCATTCTTCTTTTTGCATACAACTTTATCAAAGTCAAAGGGAAATTGAACCCGCATCGCACCTCTTGAGGTGGTACTAATCCAATTTTATACTGTAAGCTGCACATCATAAAGGAAAATGTGTATCAAACCACCTAAGAACCCCTCAATCGGCTCATTTGCAAGCATAATTACAACGGCAGACACTCGCGGGTAGGTAATAGACGAAAAGGACGTCAGATTCCAAATAAGATTCGTATCCAACATGCAATAGAAGGAGCACCCGAGCAAAAGAAAAGGTTCAACAAACTTTGAACCCCCGGGGGAAGAGGGGAGCGAACTAAAACCATTACCTTTCTTTCAGTTTCGTGTGTTTCTCCATTTGTGCTGTTGTTGTAACCAATGTATTTCCTTCATAGCAGTTAATTAAACACTTTTCGCACGCCAAATACCTTCTCCACTAAGGGTAGTAGTCTCGGCCAACAAAGGGGAGACTCGGTCAACAAAGAACCGAACGAACGATTTATATAGCGCGGCGGGTGTTGTTAACGAGCCATTTATGAAGGGTCGCAGAATAGCGACCACCAGAAGGTATGTGAAACCGTGTCAAATGTCACACGATACGAAGGAGTGAGGGCGTTTTTTTTTTGGTTAGTTTTTTGTTGAGCCCCACTGTGTGTGTTAAGGTGATTAACGGGAAACTTCATAGCAATGGTTACTATGAATGTACATTCGTACGTCGCGGGTTGCTATGTCTACCACACCAAAACTCTGACAGAATAAGCTGTTCGAGATTTTTCGATAAGGTTTGGAGCAAGTTCTTCTGCTATTTTCAACCAAACCACATCAATGCAAAGTACCAGTCATAGACAACGTTGAAGTTTTAGTACTGAGAGGGTCAACAAAATGTCGTACTATAATTACACGCTTGTAGAACCCATTCCACAAATGCTGTCTCTACCGTTAACAGCGCACTTTAATCTAAGACTCTAAACCGATTTGGGGTCAGTTGACCGTGAGCTGTGAGCTGTGTACATCAAGGTCGTGTCTCGCCTGCACCTGTGCACTAGTGATGGGAAAACTGAAGTTTTCCTCGGAATCGTTTGCAGAATCAGTTCCGAAATCGAAATCGGCTCTGGAATCGGAATCTTCTCTGGAATAAGTTCCGAAATCGTAATCGGCTCTGGAATCGGAATCTTCACTGGAATAAGTTCCGAAATCGTAATTGGCTCTGGAATCGGAATTGGCTACGAAATCAGAATCGGCTTCGAAATCGGTGTCGGATTCCAGACCTGATTCTGATCCCGGAGCCGATTCCGATTCCGGTATCGATTTCGGATCCAACTCCGGAATCGGCTCCAGAATTGGCTCTGGAATCGTCTCCGGAATCGGAATCGGATTTGGGTAGTTCCGATTCCGAGCTCCCACCACTACAGTGTACAGCAATATTTCCCTCTATTCATAATGTTTATGACAGACGGTGGGACCACGCCAGCTCTTTGGCGGGTGACCCAAACACTGACAATTATCCATAATCCGATGCGGTTATCCACGGACGGGTGATTACCGTCGGTGGGTTTCCACTTAACCCCGTACCTAGCTAGCCTGCCGGCTAATGACATTCTGAACGGTCGTTTTGCTAAAAACAATCCGTTCCCTCCGACACAGAACATGGGTTGGTAGTTTTTGTGTTGCTTGTTGTTGTTGCTCAATCACTTTCGATCAGTTCCGGTCATCTTCCTTCCAATGGTCTCACCAACACGACCCGTCCACCATTCGTGCTACAGTACGGGGACGCCAAGCAGCGGCCGGGTTGGGTTAGGCTCTCGTGTCTTTAGGTTGAAATAGGTCACCAAAACGATATTCCTCTCTCGAACACGTTCGTACGTCCGTTTACCACGTTAGGTCATTTGGCCCTGCTGTGTGTGTGTCTGTGTGTATCTCCGTAGAACATCGCCGCCGTAGGGCGAGAAGCCTCCGCCGATATCAAAGTAGGTTAATTGAGTATTAAGCGGTTTTTTTTTGGTACGAGACAAGCGAAACCAATGCGCACAGTGAAGTTTACACAAGGTGTGGGAACGAATTATAACGAATCTTTTAGGGTGGAAGGAAAAGAGGAATTACACACCCAACCTTCTGTTCAGAAGGCCATCATTTGCGGAAGTGTGGCTAATTTCCCACTAACCGCTGTTCTGTTATCCAGCTGTTTTCTTTCCCTTCGCCTCACATTGGGAAAGTCTCGGTAAATAAGCCAATTCGGAGAGCTGGAGGGATTTTCGAGCGAAAAGGAAAATCAATTCACTCTATTCCCACACAACGTGTGAAGGGTGTACACATTTGCTAGTAGGGAAGGACTTCGTGCGCAGGACGGCCACGTGGTGAACACAATTTTTCGAAATGCTTCCATCACTCTTTGTTATGATTTTCTCACCAAATAGGCTGCGAAAATAATGGCAAAACCTTTAAGAAAAAGCATTCAAAACGTACAAACATGTACAATTGGTTTAGGCTCTGCTGCACATTAAGGTCAAGACACACAGCATCACCCGATCCATGTCTTCACAAGCAAGCAGTTGGTTCTAATATTGCTTAGGCGAAGGGACCTGCACAGCAAGGCAACAAACAAACACACCAAAACCAACATCGAAGCCGGGTCAGCGGGAAAGAGAATGTGCTTCCCGGAATATGCGGCCACATTATTGGCACCTTTCTTGCGGCGTTCGTAGAAATTAACGGGTACGGACGCGGCGTACAAGGAGATCTCTTTTCATTCTCTCCATTTTGTTTCCTGGTTCGAAAGCCCACACCGCACACATGCTGCTGCCGCGGGGCAAGATGGATGATGAGATGATGATGGTGCTACCACCCCCGCCAGGCATTCTCAGCCCGAGAATTCAAGTCCCAACAATCTCGGCTTGGGCTTGGATATCGCAACAGTGCCACACAACCTGACCTACGGGGGACAACATCACATCACAGACCATCGTTTTTTTTCTTCTTCTTCTTCTTCTCACTATCTCGGGAACAGTCTCACACTTTGACCCACTTTTACAGGCAACGCTTTTCTCCCCCTTTCCATCTTGGCCGACGGGGGGTTGGTTGCTTGGATGTCGTTGCGATCGATTTGTTCGATTAGACCGTCGCTAGGCAAAGGGCTCTGTATCTCGCTCTCGCTCTCTCTCTCTCTCTCACTCCCCACCTTGGCATTGCCTTCCTACTTACTGGGCAGCAGTGTGATGAAGTCGCGCTGGAGCATCGGTTTCAGGTAGGCGTTGATGTGTCCGTGCTGGTAATGGCACATGCGGGAGAGAAGCTGCTCGACAAAGTCCACCTGGTTGGCCTCGTTCCATTTGGAGAAGTACGACAGACAGGTATCGCGCTCGGTTTGAAACGTCGGCGACGGTTCTTTCTTCCTCGCCGGATCGTACAGTATCTGGGTGGTGTACTGCAAAAAGGAGATAGAAAGAGAGAGAGAAAAAAAAAAGAAGATTATTAGCAACCGGAAATGCTGTGTTGTGCTGGTGAATGATATTATTTCCTGAAACATTGCACGCAAAGGAACGCTCATTTGGGCTGATCGACAAGCCTTGCAAGGTGGTCTACAAGCTAAGAAAGCTAACACTTTATTTGGAACTGTGTGTTACTCATATGATGTTTGGCAAGTCAGCGCAAGTGGTTAAGTGAGCGCTCCTGTGGGGATTAAATGTAATCGCTTGGAACTGAGAAGTATCTGCTTTATGGTTTCAAGCGCACTCCTCCCGGAGCTAAAGGCCACAACACTTCAATTCATGCTAAAAAGTAACGATTACAGCAACAACCCCTAGTGCCTAACAATCGCTCACACCACTAAAAGCAAACAGGAAAGGTGGGCTTTTACAGCAAGATAATCATCATCACTAGGCTCTCTCTCTCTCTCTCATCGATCATCACCCACAGTCAACGCAAAAGTGCCAAGAAGCCAGCCAGTCTCGCTTGATGCAAACCCCCCTCACCCCCATTCTACCGTGACCGATCGATTACCAAATGTTCGCAAATTAGCAGAAAAACTCTTCGCTCTTCCGCATATAGGATCCGGATAATTTAATGCTAATAATCCGAGTGTCTTCCTCTTTTTTTTAGGCTTCCACGTTCGTTCACTCCGCACAGTGAGAAATCGTGCATGGTCTGCACAGCACACGGAGAGCTTGTGCAGCGCGCACAAAACGCCACCAGCAGTGGTGGTGGTCTCACTATATTAAGGCCACCATCGTCGTGAAAGGCCATCCATCTATACCCACTGCCAGCCAAACAATGGAAGTTGGGGGGTGGGGAGGGGGAGTGCAATTGTTCAAACAAATGTTTGATGTTCCCAGGAAGGCCATTGAAAGAAAAATGGCACAGCGACGACGACCGGCGACGACCACATGACCCAGAAATGGGAATGGTACGAAAATTCGCAACCAACAGCAGCAGCGCACCATCGACCATGTGCACTCTTGGCATTTACTGCACTCCAAGGGTGTGCAGGCAGGCACACACACACACACACACATTAATGATTGTTGCAAAGCGATTAGTGCAAAAATTATATATTTTCCAGTGAAAGTGTTTCCGCACGTACTGCCCCCCGTCCTTTTGCACAGAGTGTGTATGTGTGGTTTGGTGGTAATTGCAATTCCGGTCGAAAGTGTGCTCCATATGCCCGTTGTAGAAAAAGTGTAATGCATTTTCCTCTTAATGTATCATTTTGAACATCCGCAGAGAAATGCTTTCCTCGGAAGGTACGTGCGCATCCGATGTACTAATGGACGCGTGTCGAAACGTGTCATTGAATAAATGGAGAATTAAAAAACACAGCACAAGTTGCAATACTGTTTGGACATATTCCTATTCATTTTAACCATGTTTTTTTCTCCTCACATTCACATCAAAAACATTGACTTCAACTCGTGTAGGGATGTATAAAATACATGTTTGTCCTGCATTTGAATAATACAATCGTACCAAGTTCCACCTCGGAGCGTGAGAATACTTTATTACGCCAGTGTATGAGACAAAAACAAATGACTGGACCGGCGAGAAAAGCATTGTTTGACCCAAATTTCGGGCATGGTAGGTGTGTGTACACTGCAATGTGCGAGTGTGTGAGGCAGCCCGTCAACACACAAACCTTTAGGGCACAGAGGGACAACAAAAAATCGATCCAGCAAAAAACAAAAAGCGAGAACATCTCTCGCCTTGACTCACATTGGCCGCGCCCGCCCGCCGCTTGTGATAATGCGAAAAATGTGTCTCTTTGTGCCAGAGCACAACACAACGCAACGCACCACAAACTGCAACTTCTGCACAAAGCACCCTGCCAAAGCCAACGGTGGCGCGGCCACATGCCGATGGTGGAGCCGCCAAATGGATGGGACCGTTTTTTGTTGTTGTTATTCTTTATTCCATGGACACGTCCGCCGCCCGACCAGCAATGGTTGGTTGGATTGAGGGGAGGGGAGTGGGAGCAATATTTTGGTTTTGTAGATTTATTTCTCTTTCCTCACCTGTTTTTTTTTTTTGTTATCAGGCTGTGTTAAGTTTTAAGGGAACTTTTTTTTTTTGCAGCAACATCTGGTAATCAACACGGAGGGGAAGAAAAAGAGCGACACTCGTCGATAGAAACACGCACAAGGCCAATGTCAGCGGTAAAGTAAACCACGGTCAACTGAAGGGAAGGAAAGTGTGCGTGTGCGTATGGGTTGATGTCTGGCAAAGCAAATAGTCCCCCCCCCCTCCCCACGAGTGTCTCGGAACGAAGGGAAATGGATATACAAAGAAAACGGACAGGTGGTGGTGGTGGGTGGGTGTTGCAATTGCCGCGAAAGTGTCATTTTGTCATCGGCGAAATAAAATCACGTCCCATATGGCGGCGTTGAAGGTGGCGGCAGCAACAACACACATCGTGAAGGTGTACATGTGCACACTCATTGGCACATTTGACACGAATCGAAATCGAAGAAGAAAGAATGAGACAATTGCCCCCAAACAGCTGAAAGCGGAGGTTTGATTGAATGCTTTTACATTTGCTACCACAAAACGCTCGTAAGAAAGCGCCCCAAAATTGAATGTGGCCCAAAAGCAATACCAATAGCACCCGCCCAAACACACGCAAACACACACAGTAAACTATTGGTGGAGTTGGTTTGAAAAACTCCACAGTGAACTTAGATTCACCACCAATCGCGTGTGGTGGTGTGTTCGTGGATGAGATCGTGATGAAAATCGTGTACCAATCTATTAGCCAATTGTTGGATGATTTTGGCAGGCATGGCATACTCTGTTGTGGGGAAGCGAAAACTTATCAAGCACGAACTGCAGCAGCACCAGCAGAGTTTGGCCCAGTTACGAGAAAACGATTTCATTTCCAACATGCGCTGGCGGCTCCAACCAACAAGACAACCCCGTGCACCACAATAGTAAGCACTCTGCAAAAGTGGTAATAGTTTTATAGCACGGCTTATTACACACACACACACACCGTCGAACCACATGGTAGCAACAACAGCACGTTGAACCAACTACCTCTTGCGTCAGCTGGTACGCGTGATGATGATAAGCTGCTGGTGGCGCGGCAGTGGTAGCGCAAAATTTAACAAAATCCATCCGTGTGATGCAACGGTTTCCCCGCATTTCGGAGTCACATCATACACCACGGGAGGAGGAGGAGGAGCCACAACGCGGCGGCACTGCACAGAAAGCAGAAGCACACGCGTAAATCATTTTTTCTGAAACAAATGGTTGTAAACACAGACAGGCAGGCAGGCAGGCAGGCAGGCAGGCAGGCAAGGCACAGATGATTCCCATACCTTTTTACCTTTATGACGGCTGAAAAGGGAAAACCCGCATACACAATACGGGTGTTTCGCCTTTTAATGAATGCAAATATGTGACACTCAATGCGCGGGAGGGTTCATCATCATGCTTCACCACACCATCAGGCCCCCGGCCTCCGTTCGCGTTGATGGAAAACGTGAGTTATGAAAGCATTGTGGAGTAACAATTGCTGCGATTACAAGATCGTAAGCAGCGCACAAGCGCAAAGAGAGTGAAATATTGTTAATATTTGCGTTCAGATATGTTTTATCAGACCAATCTACCAAGAGCAATGGAGGTAGAACACTCGAAAGGTCGAAAAGACTTATTCCAATTCAATACGCTGGAGCGATCTACACAAGTGACAGACACCTTGTTAAGTTCGAGATACTCTAATGATTAGTGGTGGGAGCTCGGAATCGGACCTACCCGATTCCGATTCCGTGTTCGGAATCAATTCGGCAGCCGATTCCGGAGCTAATTCCGGAGTTGTCTCCGGAGAAGAATTGCAGAGTCCGGAATTGACCTGGGAATCGCAATTTGCCCCGATAACGGAATCATAATTGACTCCAGAATTAAAAAAATTAGTTCTTGAATTGAAAAAAGAAGTTTTAGATGCGAAATCCGTCCGGGAATCTCAATGAGAATGGATCTTTTACAAGTAAGTTTTGATTTTTTGCAGTTATTAATACGAAGTATGATTGGACCCAAAGGCCTATTTTTGCCGATCCCGAAAATCAATTCTGGAGTCGATTTCGGAGCCGATTCCCGAATCGATTCCGGAAACTGATTCCGGGCCTACTATCCGGAATCGATTCCAGTAAACTGCGGAGCTAGCCGTGATCAATTCCGACAGAAAAATTCATTTTTCCCATCACTACTAATGAAGCGGATTACTTTCATTGAGTTCTATAAATATCTACTATGTAAGAATAAGTCAGGTGAATTGTCAATGATACCACCGAAAACTTCCCTCAATAGCTCTCAGACGACTCTAATTTGGTATAATCGATATTTGATAACACAAACTCGCTCCAAAATGTGATTGTAATTCACATCCATTGTACCCCAATACTAAACCGAACACTTAGAACCCTATACTAAACTAGAATTTGCAAGAAAGTGTTGCTGAGTTGTTGAGTGTACCTACTACCAAAAAGGATAAGGTTGTTGATCTTCACTTCAAACGATCTATTTACCACAATGCACTTCAACTCTTTCAGGATTTATTTTGCAACCGTCGCCTTTCTCGGTATGAGAAAACAACTTCGAACCATCGTTTCGTGCAGCAAAACAGACACACACACACACACCTTTTGTTCCAGCCACAACAAGATGATAAACAATTCTACACCTTTAACCAAACCAATAAAAATCAAGAGAATAGTG
>KI920236.1:0-11191 GCA_000473525.2 Anopheles melas | reverse complement strand
ATCGAATGACGACCCCGGCAAACCGCACCCGCTTTATAACATCCGTTTATTCCGGTTTGTTTCTTGCCCACACTACATACACACAATCTCCTTCCTCAATCTGAGAGTCTGGATGGATTGAGTTGTGCTTTGGATAGCTTTTTATCGGAAAAATAAATCGTAAAAATTGGATCAAACCCACAAACCCGAACCATGTGTGCCGTGGAATGATCAGTCTCACTGGTAAATAAGGTAACGGCACAAGAGATCATATCTTATGGAACAGATGGAACAGATGGAAATAAAAAGAAAATTTATGTCCAATAGCAGGTTCAGAATGATTCTGAAAATGAATTGAACGGTTTTTACTAATGGTTCTTCATTATTACAAACGAGTCGAACTCGTTTGACACTTTCAATCAGCATGCATATAGCAAATTGCATTGTGATCCAACAAACCTCTCGGGGACGCGTAAAAACCACCCCCCACACAGTGACGGAGGTACAATGAGTCACCTTTTCCTTATTGAAACTAAACCAGCTGAATAAATTATCACCATAAGCAAGCGGATCTTTCGAAGAATATTTTTCCTTCCTGGATTCCTGCACACACAGACACATTCTTCCCCGCGAATCTACTAAGAATGAAGACAAATGTTTCCCTTAACCAAACACGACCCAAAGCAATGCCTATAATAAACAATTAGCTGTAACGCTGTAACGGGTGTCGGTTGTCGTCCATGTTGGAAGAGCACGCGCAGCACATCGATATCTTGGCTGTTGATTTCCCACCGAAGCCATAAATCACGCGAGTGCGACCCCTACCCCATCCGCCTTACCTCTGCCCTTTGTTCCGGTGTTCTGCCAATGTGCGGTTTATCGATGAAATTAACTACTGTTCTGGAAAAACGTACACGCCAGGCTGACTTGCTCCCCCCTCTACGACGATACCACCCAGAAGCTACACCGTGGGAGTAGTACTACAGTCACCTTCCGGTGGTAACTTCCCTTCACACGAGAGAACAGGTTGCTGGAGTGACGTCGAACACACACATACATACATCGTACACAGATACCCCACACTCTCCTGGTCTTCCGAAAAGCGCGATACCACCACACACTTGTATAGCGCCCGTTGGCCATCCACCTTCTCATCTCCAATGACCTCGATACACCAGATTCAGGTCGTGCGCTTGCCCCGCGCCGATGGGGCTCCACCACCACACTAGGGGAAAATGGGGCCAGAGAGCATCAAACAGACGTAGGGAAACGTACGCGCGCACGACCTCCAATTGAAGCAAGGCTAGCAGCAGCAGCGTTGTATTTGTACTAGATGCGCAGGTGACAACGTACATCGCCTCCAGGCCGAAGGTTTCCTTCCTCTGTACTGCAACAACCACAACAACAACGATCTACCACAACTGACGAATGCTATCTGGTTGTTACACTGTACGGTTACTGGTTGAAAAAAGTAGTTCCTTGAAGTAGGTGACAGAACACATAATTGTGTGCTCTGTCTATTATGTTAGCAGCTTTTAGCGGTGCGGTCGTGGTTTTGGCGCACGAAGTCTTTTTCCACCTGGCTCGCGAAGCACAATCACGTATTTATTTAATTAATTAGTCATCTGGTAACAACGAGCCTACATACTTGCCATACTTAAAAGTAATTTCCTATTCCTATCCTGTTTATATTTATGCTGGTCAAAAGGCGTTAAGTAAAATAATCTTTAATTCTTTCAAGTTCTTGTTAAGATCTACGCTATCCCCTAAAGCGTTATAGAATCTAATCATGCTCGAATGCTTCATAAATCTCGAAAGGTAAATTACTCTTTAAAGATTCATAAATCCATTAAAATGCATACTTCTCCAAGGATTCATGAATCCTTAGAGATATGATATGATATGATTAGAGAATTTCCTATTCCTATCCTGTTTATATTTATGCTGGTCAAAAGGCGTTAAGTAAAATAATCTTTAATTCTTTCAAGTTCTTGTTAAGATCTACGCTATCCCCTAAAGCGTTATAGAATCTAATCATGCTCGAATGCTTCATAAATCTCGAAAGGTAAATTACTCTTTAAAGATTCATAAATCCATTAAAATGCATACTTCTCCAAGGATTCATGAATCTTTAGAGATATGATATGATATGATTAGAGAGTATGATTTGCAAAATATTGAATTCGCGCGATCTTACCAAACCCGTCGTGGGTTCAAGCCTTACACGGATTGTCTTCCCGTAGCAAAACAACCTATCCAGCTGCGTGATACTTGTCAAGAAGTCTTGAACGCCTGTATAGCCTGGCATGACCACGTAGGTTGTTACGCCAAGAAGAAGAAAAATGAGAAGCTCAAGTTCTATGAATCTTTGGAGATGTATTAATCGCTTGAGATACATAAATCTTTGCAACCTAGATTCAGAGTCATTGAACCATTTTAAAGATTCATTCAAATTTCATGAATCTGAATGAGAATTGCCCGATACTAGTCCAACACTGTGATAAGGCAGCAACTAATAAGGGTCTGGGGGTCTGTCTAGGTGGTCTAGAGGGTGCAGTGTAATTAATAAAAGGTAGCAGAAAGGGTACATCGATGGAACCACACATTAACTTGTGTAAGAAGAGACAAGACAACAGAAAGTGCCATATCGCTTCCTTATGCAAATAGTAGAGCGAAGGCGGCGAAAGGCAAATGATGAATGCACCACTTTTATTGCAAATGATGTATGCTAATTGGGGACATAAGAAAGGTCAAAAGAAGTAGCTACAGGCGCTTTGAAGGTTTAAGGGCAAGCTTTCTAAATAGAAGATTCGTATGATAATTCTTGCAAAAAAAGCAGTAGATTCCTCAAAATAGAACACAGTATTCCACTATGTTTTGAGATTCATTTGGAAACAGTATCTATTGTCATACAGAAGTGCACTAAAATTATACAAACATTCGCATCATAAGATAAGTGTAGTATCAGTGTAGACCATCGTATCATTCTAAGCCACCAACAACTACATTGTGTTGATCTCCCACTCTAATCGAACCATTTTTCTTATCTAATGATGCTATCTAAAGACACACGTACACATACACACAACAAGCAAAGCTTTTATTGGTCGGTCAGTCGGTTTATCACACGCGATCACCACAGCCAACCCCCTTTTTTGCGGTGTGCATCATAAACTCAAACAACAAATCAAACGCAAACTAAAAGCTACACGCTGGACACTCTACGCGTGACGTGCCGCAAACATTGATCATCAGCTTCTTCCCTTTTTTTGTCAATCTGCGGCTTCCATTTTCTGCGATGACCGATGACGACGTAAAGAGGCAGTTAAGCACTATATAGTCGCTGCTCGCCAGTACAGAAATTGATTTATTTTTGGACCACGAGGTCAGTGGGCCGTCCGTCGTCACCAATAATGTTCGCAGTTTACACATCTCCACTCATCTGTGCTTCCTCCCCCTGTCGTCTCAACGACAGATTGGGCACTCTCGCAGTTAACATGCACAATTGGTGGTGTCTAATTACAAACCCGCGGCGTGTGATGATGGCAGTATCGGAGGTGAAGAGGAGGAGAAATGCCTCGAAGAGAAGAGGCAGTATCATACTGAAAACTAACTGCAGCAGCTCTGCTTTCCTTCGAGCACTCTTATTTTAATGCAACTTCACATCATAAGTTAAACATTTACGTACGAAATGCGCCTATCACGTTCGTGTGCCACCCAACATACACACCATTCATTTGGTTCGTGACTCACGCTACTAGACATCAAGCGGATAGAAGATAAGATAGGAAAGGTATATTTGCAGGGAGGAAGGAATCGATGGAATTGATTTGGATGTATTATTATTTGTGCCAGCGATGATGCGGCTGATGCAATTAAGCAAATCGAAGTTTAGTGAATGTAACTAATGGGCGTTTCTTGCTCAAAGGTGCCTAACACGAGACGCTCAGCCGTGAGGCCATCAGATAGACTCCACACTACCCATATGCAAACATTAACAATATAATTAAGATAAAAAATATTTGTCTATTTCGGGCATCTTACGATGACTGTTCATTCTACTTTTACTGAAATATGCCAAAACGTTTCATTTTATAATAACATCAACATTGCTTCTCACACGCATACACACAAGCAGCCTCCCAAACAACTACATTGGGGGGGCCGCCGCCAGCCGTTTGGCAAACACGACAACACGAAGACGAACGCACGCGGCTCACCGAAGTGGAAAGGCGAACACACGAACAAATGATGCTGCTTCCGACCTATCCCAACTTGCAATTGCAACTGGTGGTGGTAGTGGTGGTGATGGTTGCAAGCAATTGCATCACCATCCCGCCCCACATTATGCACATCATTTTTGTGCTCTTTTCGCCCATAAACACGATCGGAGGGGGGCATACCACAATACAGCTCCATTATTGGTAATTCGTTTTTGCCCCAACAAGACACATCTCCATTTTCACCCCATTGTTGTGTTGTTTGCTCTTTGCTATCCTTAATCATTATCGTCGGGATGGTTACCCACCATTCCCTGTCCTGTTTCGACGTTGTCTGTCTACCGCTGTTCGTCTGCCTTGGCTCTGATTTTGGCGATGGTTCGATTTTTAAATAACGAGCGCCTTCGCCTGTTTGTAACAAAAATAAGTCCCCGGCACAGTGTCCCCGCAGTCCCCTGCAACACACTACGTACAAAAGTAGTGTGTGAATGGGGAAAAAAAGGTCAATAACGTTCGTTCAACTTTTGGCGAGGCTTACTGAAACGACACACGATTCCTACCAACAACATTTCCGACAGTAGTATCTCGCAACAAAATCTGAAACAGAACGCAGCTAGCCACCACCACCACCACCATATGCATATATAGAGACGGTGGCTAAATGGTGCGCCCCATTCGATTCCACCGTTTACCTCTTTTTCCAACACGCGCGCAGCACACGCGCTCATGCTCATTCACTTATGTGCATAATCGGGGTTCCCTTTCTGCGAGGTCACTTCCGCTTGCACACGCGATCGCGCACAGATCGGATCTTGCATTGTATCAAACAGTCGTTGTGTGTGTGTTTGTGTTATAGAGAGAGAGAGAGTGAGAGAGAGGGAGAGAGAAAAAGGTAGCACTGTCGCAAGACATTCACGGTCTTCAACGTTCGGGTCATGCAAAAGCGTGTTTACCTTGTAGCCGGCTACCTTTTGCTAACTTCCTCCCTTTTCCCCCTTTTTTTCTGTTTTGGTGTGTAACCCATTTCCGGCCACTGTAAGTACCCCGGCACGCTACTGTAGGTGAACATGATCGATGAACCATTGCCGCAGACGACCCACGTGAGACCCACGGCGGCACCACGGCCAACGAGTAATTGTATAGATTGGAATCGAATTACTGTGCCGAATGTACAACAAACATTGAGGATTTTGGAGTTGAAATTAACGACTGGATGGAGAGCGAGAGGACAAATCTTAAAGTGTAAAGTCCTTGTCTTTAGATCTAGAAGTCAGACCATTTCGTCGACGAGGAAGGTGAGTTTCACTAGTATTCACTGGGTCCTGTAACCAAGGCAGTTCGTCAGACCGCCGGGTGATCCTCACATCAAGACAGAGCCGTCGAGAAGGATACACGCTGAAAAGCTCACAGGTGTCGAGAGCCCTGGCCTCCAGACTAAGTTAAGACCTTCCGGACGACGAGCCATACTGTTTTGAACAACGAAGAAGGACCACAGGACAGGGCCGATGTAAAGAATTAAGCAACGATATACTTGGCTTGTCTGTTAGTTGATTTTGGATAATGCTCCTAGTCGTCCCAAATCTCACACAAAGCGAAAAAAGAAAACTCGAAACATTATCAGCCATCAGCACACTCTTTTATGCTGAAGATACTAATATCTGTATCGTAAATTGATACATGGCTTAAAGATCCTAAATTACGAGAAGAAATGTCTCAATAATCTTCACAAGGTGATGGTACTATTACGAATTAGTCCTTGGCTGTTTCTAAATATTAAGCCATAAATCTGTAAATTTTGCCAAGTCGGTGTTATGAGTTCCGATCAATGGACATTGAGGGCGTCTTTGCAAGCCTTCGAAATGGATATAAAAGCTCGAGTAGAGCGCAAAAAAGGCAGAACCTGCAGAACCTCATTGTTTAATTAATGTACATCTATTGTAGCAACCGCCAGCCAGGTTGGTTGTGTACCATTAGTACACACGAGCCGTAATCTCCGCATTAAGGGCAAAAGCATTAACATCAAGCTATTTGGGGTGGTACCCCGCATCAGAACGGTTGCACCAAAAACCGTACCAAATCAACAACGGAGAACCACTACTGGCCTCATTCATCAGCTCCAGAGTTTGAGTTTATTGTTTCCTTCTTCGCCGTCAGCTACAAAAGCACACCTCGCCTCGGTGGTACCCCCCAAAAAAAAGGTGCGGACTCACGCCCCTTTACACGGATGCAAATGAAGAACTTTCTCTTTTACGAAGCTTGCTCAGCCCGGCGGCGGTAGGTTGAAGGTGAGCAGCAGCAGCAGCTGTGGTGAGCAACCGCCAAGCCAAGTCAAGCTCATCCGCTCACTCACGGCGAGAAAGTTCCACTTCCAGGCCGGTCAGTGCGTGAAAAATGCATTAATTGCAACGATGTGTGCGCGTGTGTGTGTGTGTGTGCACGCGCTCATTAGCAACCGCTAAGTGTATGTCGTTACGTATTAAAGTAAAAATTTAATCATCGTAACAGATCGAGGAAACAAACGCACACAACTAATTCACATACCGAAGGGCGGGGTAAATCCAGTGCGCTGCGGGGTGGAAAGGGGAAGAAATGAAAACTTTACTGTCAAAAGCGGGTGAGAGGAAGCAACAACAACAACAACAACAAAAAACCCAACAAAACCGTTTGCGGAAAACGGAAATTTATCGACCGAAGGAATGGAAAGTGGTATCGGGTTGAAAATGAAAGGCGTAAGACAGCGGGCGATGCGTTCGTTGCACTTGGCTGCACCACACTTCGGGGTGGCTGGGCGAATGAGTTCCACCATCTAACAGTAATTTTCCTATCCGGACACCTGTACCCTCTTCCCCAGTTTGCACACACCATTTGCAATCCTTTTCCTATCTATCCTTAAGTGTTGCTGTGTGTGTGTGTGAGTGTATATCGATGGAAAGGTGAAAGTGAAACTAATTTAATGCCACATTTTCCAACCGGCTGTTACTTTTCGATGCACACACACACAGGTCACAACCGTCGTGTTGTAGTGTAGCGCGAATAACAAAATATATGAAATCTTACTTTTCGTTACCTTTAAGAGCACGAAACACTTGGCCCAAAGTAATACATTTCGATGTCGTGAATTTATAGATAATGCTATATTTTTGCGAGTTTTGGATCGTAACACATGAATCAAAATTGTAGATCACTAAAATGACTTATGGCGATCTGAGGCGATCGGTAGGATACATTGCTTGCAAATCAACATCGCTTTCCCATGCTCGAGATCAGTGTTTGAATTGGTACCTCTGTAATCTGCACTACAGCGCGACGTCAACATGGTTCCATGCCAGACGCTTCAGTTCCTGTAGGAGCCGAATGTAGTTCAATTCCCGTCCAAATACCAGACCAATACTTGTACCACGGAACTTATTTTCTACAATTGTACGTGGATAATACAATCAACAGAGGCAAGGCCAATGGACAACTTCCCGCTTATTCCTGCTTGTTGGTAAAAAGCGATCGCTCACACTATCTCATGCACAGTAACACCAACGCGCTCTGACTGACACTCACCTGTGAATTGCTGATCCCGTCGTCCATGATTTTGTCCGTATCCATTTTCATCATATCGGTGTCCAGGGTTACGGCGTTCGTTTCGGCTCCGCTACTGGAGCTGTGTTTGTGGTAGTTCACTGCCGAGCAGGGGTCACTAGCTCACAAAGAGGTGGTTGGCCCCACAAAAACAATCCGGGGAGAACCGGCTGTGTGAGGTACTACTATATAGATTGTCGGCTTTTGCGTCGAGCTAACAATGTATGCTACAAACACCAGTACACACACTCAGGCGGCAGTCGTCACTTCACGTGTGAAGGACTGTAAAAATTTGCACTATGATTGTACACACACACACACACACACTATATCAGGGCTAAAGCTTACTGTGGCAGCAAAACGGGGCTGTCGATACACACAATATTGAAATAATCAGATCATTGTATTACACACGGTACCAATGGTAGAGAGAAAGATAGCAATGGATTTGTGGATGATGATGGGATCGATAGGAATCGATAGAAATGTTAGAGCTTTGGGTGTGATGTGTTTTTCACTTCCGCCGTAACAGTGCAACAACACACACACACACATACAGATACACAAACACAAGTACGCACACACACACACACACAGCAGAAGCTTGGAACAACATTAATTGATGTTCGGGGCAATAATTGCAGCTGCACGCTTCTTTTTCACTGCCACATCGATGCCCCTCTGCGATCGTCGATCGTGATTCATCTAGCCCGTTACACAATTACACACACATTCATACATACACATAGAGAGACGAACACACACTGTGTAGGGAGAAACCAAGAGCCGTCGAGAAAAAAAAGGTTGTACCATAAGTACGACGGGACGACTAAAGAGGGACACGAATGGAGATGGGAAAAATAAAGCATAAATGTAAACATTTTCCGGCCCAAAATCAAAGAATTATTATGAACATTAGTCAAACAAAATGGCTTTCAACCACAAGAAATACACCAATTTTTCTTCGTGCCTTCCTTTCGTGACAAATCGTGTCGCTTTAGTGCAATTGAAAAGCCAGCCCCTCCCTCCTTCAGAATTCCCCACCATCTCGCACCAGGTCATTGCATTCGTAATCCATTAGGGATGCATTTATGCAGCGAGTGGTGTTGCTGCTGTTGCTGCAGTAGGGTGGCCCCAATGGTGCCGTTGCGAAGTATTGCAGAAGCAAAACAAAACGAAACGTGCATGTAGTGAGAAGAAGAAACTCGACAACGACGACGACCGTTCACACTTCTTGTGCTCTCTCGCTCTCTCTCTCTCTCTCTCTCTCTCTCTCTCGCTCTTCCGTGTGTGTATGCTGCTGTTCTGCTCGGCGATGATGCTCTGTCTGGTGCGGCCACGTCTCACCGCTTCGAGATGAAAATTAACTCTTGCTCCCGCACACACACACATACACACAAACACACACACTCATTCTCTCTCGCTTAACGCTCGTTCCTGTTGTTTGCTCTTTCTTGGGCTACATTATACACACACACACATACACAAACATCAAGTAGCCCGAGAACATTTCCAAAATATGTTTTCCATCCAGTTATTTCCACCCAGCACAGCTTTTCCATCCAAAAGAATACGAAAAGTGGGGTGACAAACAACAACACGCTGAAATCGTACGAAGGAAAGAAAAAAGCAATATTTTTTCATGGTTTTCGTAGATTCCCTCCTTACGAGTGCGATGCGTCAGCGACACATTTAGTGTGGAACGGTGCACACGACGGTCGCGTAATTAAAGGAAAACAACCCATCCTTGCTACGCAGCATAGTTTTTATGTTTGTTTTGTTCCTGACACAACACAGCACACACACGTATTGTATTCTTTGCTCATTGTATGCACTATCGAAATATCACCCTTTATGCAGCATAAAAGATGCTTTCGCATACACGCGCTCTCTTGACTATTTTCACATAACAACGCGCCTATATTCCGTTAGCTGTGCGCCAAACGTACTGTTCACACACACACACACTAGCGCCTGTGCGCACGCACACCACGATATACGGGGCTTGTACACTGCCGTTGTACGCGCGCGGGTTTGCTACTTTTCGGTAACCAAGAAGAAGGAATTCAACTCGCCTGCTGTTCTCTACTCGTTTGCCGTTTTTCTCTTTCTTTCTTCCGTTTTTTACCGCCCCGACACGGCCGACATACGTTCACACGAAAGGGGGGGGGGGGGGGGGCTAGTTGGAAGCAAAAGGGGTATGCTTTTTCTTTTTGCTTTTTCAATTCGCGATTTGCCATGGCGATTAGAGCGAAATGGCAGCGAAATTCATCCTCTCTACCGCAACTGTACTGACCTAACGTCAATCGAAATCGATACGAGGCAGGGCCACGGGAGGGGTCCATTCTATTGGAGCATTGGTTCCTTACACTCTGCACTGCACTACGCGGCACCCATCCTAGCACCATGTTTTCCCTTACCCTTAGCTACAGCACGAGAAACCCCTGAAATGCATCACCACCGCAGCACGTTTTTCCATCGAACCTGAGCGAATCCGAGTGTACAGGAATAAACGTGTACACACACACACACACACACACACACACACACACACACACACACACACGGCGAGTGTAATCAATAGAAAAAGGCACGATTTCACATCACTCCACAATCGCCATCATCATCATCTTCATCACACACCAATCTATTCACACTAGATCACACCACACCAACAGTAACCGGAGCACCGAACGGCACACGTGGGGCCAGGAACGGCGGGGAAGGACAAAGAGTGCGCGCGCGTGTGTGTGCCCGCTAATGGGCACAATGGCGGCGCCTATACGTAAATCGCGCTTTTGAACATGTCACCTTCTTAATTGAACGAACCGATGCCCAGCAAAGGATCTTCCTGCACCTCGAAGCAGAGGTGCGTTTTTGTTCCGTGTAGCGCAGCGGACACGCAGCACCAGCAGCACACGTTCAGTGCGTCCGACGGGCTGACGAGGAATTGAGCGTTCAGTTTTGCGCGACGATTGGCGACGCAAGCAAAGCCTACCACAGCAAGGCAGCACGGGAGAAACACGACACACACTCAGCAGCGAGCAGTCCACCTCTCCACCTCTATGCACCTGCACGGAAAGAGAATGTGAGCGATCCGAACTCGTATACACACTTTGGATGCGTGTGCTGTCACTGTGTGCGTGTGGCATCGAGTGTTGCGTCTCTTTCTTTCTCTCAGAGGAAGCTGCTTCCTTTCTTTTCAGTATGCGCTAGAAGAAAAATAGCACACACATACACACACACACAGAAGCACATCACGGTTTACTTCTGCTTACCAACACACACACACACACACACACACACACACGTACAAGCCCAGGCACAAACAGGGGCAGTGATCTGCACGATTTTGGGCGTACAAATTCTTCAGACGCGAGGGTTTTGCGACAAGTTACGGCACCTTTCGCGATGATTTTCAC
>AXCO02003613.1:0-23102 GCA_000473525.2 Anopheles melas | reverse complement strand
AGGGCGAACAAAGAAACGGTTCCAGCATGTAATGTCTTGATTAAAATTTCTAAATGATTTTTCCACCTCAGTTTACACCGCGGGGCAGCCCAACATTATTATTATCGATACAATAACATGGAGAGCAAACATTATTTCTCCCTCTGCTGCAGCACACCCACCCCTGTCTACCCATGGTGTGATAAAATGACTGGAGTTGAATGAATACAACCATCCCCTCGCGGGATTCAACATTTCTTTTTCTCCATTGCGCAGCAAAAATGGTTAAAATATGCACACGGCCAATTAGCCAATTTCTTTCATCCCGCCCACCCAACTTTGTAGCAGGAAAAAAACAAAAATCACATTGAAAACAATAAAGTTTTTCGGCAAAAGCTCACACAGTGCCCTAGGGAGGCAAAAACCACTGCACGGGAAGCCGATGCAAGCCGTTAACGATTTAATTAATTGAACTCGCGCACCCTCGGCGCAATGTGTCATATCCTCTCCAGGTTTGTGTGTGTGTGTGTGTGTGAGAGAGAGAGAGAGAGAGAGTGAACGTTTGCCTGACCTGAAACAGTGCCCATCACACTGCCGGTTCACCCGATCCCTAATTGTGTGCGTCCGTATGCGAAGCACGATGGATTGATAAGCTTCTGGAATGAGCAGTAATTAAAACGTTATTACCTTCCTGTCCCCAATCGGTCGCTATTGAATGTTTCTTTCTCGTATTTTCTCTTCTACAACAATTAGAACTGCTAAATAAAAAAGCTTGCCAACGATCCACGAAAGCATCAATCCGCTCGAGTGCATCGCAGCAGCATCTGCAACGCGCAAATCAGTTCACACAGCTGCGCGATGCAGCGGATTAATTGAGCTGTAGCAAAACCCGAGACATCCGCAGAAAGGCCGTAAAAGCGGAGCGGTCGAAAGCCCCGTGCTCGCATGGGCCGTTCCCCCAGCTGCTGATTGTGATCACAGGCCCGCGTGCAGTGGACCCGGTTGCCGAAAAAGGGCAGTCCACATGGAGGCACACCAAATGGCAAACGAGCGAAAAGCCATCCTGCAGCATCCAGGTGGAACCATATGCACAACCACCGGCGACTTATCCTTCGCAGGGGAGTAATGGCTGCGCCATAATAACACCAGCGGGAAGCCAATTGACCCGACGACGGGCCAAAACCCTTTCCACGCAAAAACGTAAAGGATTAATTAAATTAGCATGCCACCAACCCGGGGCGGCCTTTCAAGGTTCAGCTGCTCGTTTTCTGAGGTACCCCGGGCAGCAGTAGCAGCAGCGGATAGAGTGAGGGGAGAGAAAAAAAAATGTTAACAATCACGCGATAACGGCTCTGTCCCGGGGTGGGCAGAACAGTTTCCCGGTTCGATGCCGGTTTATGCCCATTTTCAGGATGATATAACTAAGCTCCGTAACCACTCTAGCACGCGTTCACATGTCCCCCTTCACCACCGGGGAGGGGAGCGAGATAAGAGCTACGGCTGCTGCTTGATCCGCTGTGAAGAATGTCCCATTCCGTGACAGTTCCGCATCTTCATACTGTCTGTCGTAAAAAAAAACACACACACACACTCCAATCCAACTCCAAGACCCGTGCCATACCGAGAAACCCGATTGCTGAGCGCTCGGAATCACTCAAGAATGTCGGTTTGAAGATCTTACCCGTTCCCCTCTGGCCTGTTGCATTGACCTGTTGAATAGGAGGAATGGGGGGCTCACTCAAAGTCAAGCCTGATCGTTGACGGTTGAGACCAATCAATCCGGTATATATGGTCCAGATGGTGGGCATGGTCGAGGAGAGTGGCTGCACACGGGGACAACAGGTAGCCACCGTCGCAGTTTGCACTAGCAGCTAAATCAAAACCAAACCAAACCGATTCAAACCGAGCAATCGTTCAAGAGGGTGAGTGAGCGAGCGAGTTGTGCGCAAATACAGTGGTGAACGTATTTTCAGCACACACAGGATATAGGAATTTGAGCGCCAATGAGGTGATCTGATTGTTTGATCATACACGAGTGGCTGCTAATAAATGAAAAAAAATGTGTTTAGGTCAAGGGGTATGTAATGAGAAGATGAGTTTTCATCGTCTGTTGAGTGGCATTTTTTTGAATATTGTTACGTCAAAGCGCATATTGCATCCTGACCAATTTCAATACTAAAGCACGCAGTATTCTTAAAGCCATGTTATGCTAAAGCCGACAAGTAGCATTTTAGTCTCTTTCGTAGCCATGCGCCTAATTAGTAGAGTTTAAAAATATACCCGAAGAAGGTACATTTGTCCCGAGAAATTGGATCCAAGCAAATGCTGCAAAAGACGCTCGTAATCACGCGAGTGAAGATCTGAGCGGCACGCAGTCTGAAGACGTGAAGATCACACAAAGGTTAAATAGCGAAACAACAGTGGCAGCAACGACCAAAAAAAAAATGACCTCCAAACAAAACCGACCAAACAAACATCGCTCCTTGAACCCTTTGCTTTTCAATCAGCTGCGTGATAATGTCCTTCCGAACGGTTAATTGGAATGGAAAAGAAGCGATGCGGCTTATCACACACCAGCGGGCGGTAGAGGATGCTGCTGTAATACGAGCAACATTCCCTTGATAACCAAACAAGCAAGCAAAACACGCACGCGCGGAAGAATTTTCTAATCTCCGCACCATAGGCCGGTAGTGCACTGTAGTGCCCCTCCGCCGGCTGTTTCTGCGTCGTTCCACTGACCGGTTGCTGTTTGCGACCTAAGCACGGCGTCAGCCGATAGTAGCAGCAGTTATTGTGTGTAGCAGCACTATCATGATGGTGGTGGTGGTGGTGGTGATGGAAGGACCGTGTTGGCAGTAGTAGTGCCCAATCGTTTTGCTGGCAAAATTATTAATTTACTACTGATAAAACTCCGTTTACATTGTCGTGTTGTTGTGTACAGTGCATTCATTCCCAACAGGGAAGCCAGGTGTAGGTCGAGTACAGAAAGAGAGAGAGAGAGAGCAACGAAGAGAGCAAGAAAGAGAGAGAGAGATAGAGGGAGAGAGTGCGAAAAAACGGACACGTACGGAGCGTGATCGGGGCTGGCGCTGCTGCTGCTGTGCCCGCGTAGTGTGCACTTATCGTTTGCACTGCCGCCGTTAATTAAACCCCCGTCGAGAGGCAAACCCAATGTTCCCTTCTGCGCGCGTCCAAGGTGCTACTGCTGTGGCTGCTACACACTACACACTATGCGCCATGTGTGCCAACGGAGCCGAGTGAACGGCAACAGTAGCAGTAGTAGTAGTAGTAGTAGCAGTACGTGCGGTGCTCGCAGTTCGCCTTATATCGTTGCTACCGCTCAAAACCGCTCAAGTTAATTTCCGCCAAACGAGCAAACGGACCACCCGTCGACAGCGGGCATAAACCTATCCCCTGCCCCAATCCGTGCCCCTCGCCCCATGACTCCAACGACAATCGCTTCCAATCTCAGCATCGCCAATAGCCTTTGCCCATCAGTGCTGATCATCTCACCAGCCACGACTCGGCCTGATGGGCTGCTACCGGTGTGGCGCTTGCATCAGCCACCCCGGCCTTGGACAGAACGCACCGGGTGTGTGTGTGTGTGCCCTGTCCCATCGGGGGGAACTTCCAATTATTAATATCTGATGGTGTTTAGCATGCGGATGGGCAATTGCTTTGGACCATCATTCCGCCCTCTCTTTCGTTTGCGCTGCCTGCGCATCAGAAGAACCTTATCGGGACGTTCTGGGAGGCGACAGTAGGCGCGTGTTGGCCCTTCGCACCACATCGCCCGAAATGGATTTTGCACGCAGCCAACCGTTCTGTTCTGTCGTCGTCGTCGTCTCTGGGGCGTGTTATGGCAGGGGTCGTCGGCCACCGTTTAGCGCTCAGCGCACGAACGTGCCACCCATATTAGCCACTATGCTTGCTGCCCGCTCACTCGGGCCACCCGTTTATCGCCATTATTTTATCAGCGTATCGAAAACTTAGAATTATGCCAACTGCTAAACGGTACGGGTGCTTCAGACCGTTTGCTCATTGCCGTTGAGCCGCAGCTCTCTCTGCTCAAAACAACAACGCTTCAAAATACTATATGTGCACGCTGTAGCGTCATGCGTAATGTTACATTATCAAGAGCACGATAAGAACGCTCTTATGGTGAAAATTTCTTGTGTGTGAGTGTTTTTATTTAAACATACACAATTGACCATAACATTTCAAAGTTTGCTGCTTATTTATGTACAAGTGCCTCTGAAAAAAGAGTTTTTGAATGGATTTACGTCCTAAGTTACCGTGTTTCTACGTTTGAAGCTGAGCTGCTTCATAACCCGCAAATGAAGGAAAACTGGTAAAACACGCATCAAACTTATAATTTCTACATAATGTTGACAGTTTGACACGTTTTGGACAACTGATGAACACTACGTCAGAGAAGCATTCATTAATCGGGCAGTATTTTCCAGTTGTTTCCCTCCATATTGGATTTATAAGATAGTGTACAAACATTTAAATATCTTCAACATCGTTGCTTTGCTTTTGTCGTACTTAGAATACTTTTATAAAATTGCAAAACATCGTTATAAACCGGTTTTTAAGATAATCGATTTTAAGGAAAAGAATTGATTCATACAAGAGCTAACCTTTTCAACAATAAACAAATAAACATATACAATAAACAATAGACTGATATGGATACGGGTATGAAGTGGTGACGTTATTTTAATTCGCCAAATGTCGATCTCCATACGTAAACGATACATAAAAGCTTGTTTAGATCATTAATTACCCCACTAATAAACCTAGCTCATCGGGAATAATAACTACAATGATTCGCCAACATCTGCTTCCCAGCGATAAGATCCAGTTCCGATTGCATCCAATAAAACACACTAATGTTATTTGAAACTGCGCCCAGACCAGACGCTTAGATAGCTTAAATTAAAAATTTATAGCGCCACAATATTTATATCAGCAGTGGTACTCTGCTCGCGGTTCCCACGAAGACCGTCGCCGTCGAGCTTTACGAAATATCTCAAACCGTGCATCAGGCAGCGTTGGAATCGATACTCGATGCCGTCGTGCAGGCTCTGCCCGATACACCGACACCGCATATGCATATCAGCGTCCCCGAGGCCCTCGGTTTGCCACCGATTTGCCACCACGGCGGGGTCCCAGCGCGCACACGCGCCGGGGCATAACATTAAGAAACGATTTCAATAAAAAAAAGCTGACGATCGACGGCTTCGGCGAACGCGTGATCACCGTGCAACCTGGGAGCGACGCCCGGACAGCTTCTGGAAGGTCCACCGCGGGCCAGCCAGTAGCAGCAGACCAGCTAGCAAGGGTTTTGGAATGGAACATGAATGCAAATGTTTCGGCAAATCATAAAGCCTGTCAAAACAAACATTTCGGTTTAGGTATGCGGTTTCCTGCTTCCCCCCTTGCTGTAGGAGCTCTAGCTCCGACTCGGGTTTGCTTTAAAACTCGCGCGACTAATCAACGCCACGGCTGGTGGTCTGTGGCTACTGCTGGCAAACAACCGCGCGCGCGCGCACGCAGGGAGCTCTCTTGACAGCTCTCGGCACCCCCCGCGGATCGAAGCCCGCAACTTCTCCCCTACCCCGTCCTTTATCTGTCACCTTCCTGCCGCGCTCTAATGTCTCAATGTCGATCTCCACACCACATCGGCGCTCGGCGGACTGCCTATCGCACCTTCTTGCGCTCGACCGTATTAGCCCCTTTTTTGCAGCCTTCCGCGTATGTGTGTGTTTCTCTCTTCTCCCTCTCTGTTCGCTCTCACTCACAACGATCAAATTCCAATAGCTGCTGCTGCTGCTGCGGGGGTTCCTCGTGCGGGTGGTGGTATGCAAATATTTTACCATGTGAAAAAATGCGTTGGGCCTCGCAAGGGGCATTTTTATCCAATGAGGTTTTAGTATTCTTCGAATATTTATGTTCCTTTTTTTTTTGATTATTTGTTGAACGATACCTTTCGCTGAACACATTTCAATGTAGATCTCGCTCGCATATTGTTGCTCATTTCGGTGTTTACATTTTTGTCGCTTCCCCAAACGCGCTCACCCTTCGAAAGCTAGCAGACGAAATTGATATTCCGTTTTGCTGAATATGCTAATATGGTACGCCGGTCTACCGGACCACCATTACCGGCTACTGATTACCGGCCAGCCAGTAATGTGGGTCAATCACTTTAATGGGCGTGTGTTTGTTGTTTGTTTTGGGGCTGGGAGTTGTGTTAAATACGTGTTTAAAAATCCCTTAAATGATAACCAGAAAACGCAATAATTCAAAACAATTCACCCCTGGATAGAAACCGCCAAGGTAGGATAGATAATCGTAGATATAGTTGTGTCAACGATACGTACAAATTTTATGTTCCACTATCACACTCCTGTCAATCCTGCTTTCCTGAAGGTTAGCCAGGTTTCTGTCCTGTGTTCGCGTTTCCGTTTGTTTTTAGTACTACTCCAAATCGTTAATGCTTCCTCCGTTTCTTGTTTTGCATTCTCCCGACCCACCAGCGATATCGCACGCTCATTAGCGCATCTCACTTATCTAATGATTTGATGGGCCCGAGAAAAGCCCGTCGCATGGAGAACCGCAACAAGAGCCGCGACAAGCGAACAAAGAAAACAAAACTCTGGTCCCAAATTGAAATCGAAACTGTCGGCCCAGTATCGTAAATTAGTCTTCCCTTTGCCTCCCCTTCTAACCCGATCCGCTTATCAGTCGCACAACCCGTTGCTTTGACATTTCCACTGCCATTCTGCCACTAATTTGCGTAAGACCGTATATCATCGCGAGCATTGGATGGTGCTGTCGGTTGATCGTTTGCCGATTGTTTTCTGTGTGCTGTGTTGATGTTTTTTGATTAAATGCTTCTTTTAGACAGATGTTTTTACAGCCCCGTGAACAGCGCAAAGCAATAAAACAAAGCTTTGTGCGTGCAGAAAGAAACAGAAATTAAAAAGAAAAACACCCGAGCAACATGTACGAAAATCATTTCGCAACAGCAACAACCACCTGACGTGGTCAAGGAAAGGTTGGTTGTTTATGGGATTGTTTGGGCTGACGGAACAGGATCGCTGAAGCATAAATTATCCCGTCTTCAAAACTCCGCCAACGAGCAGTATGCAAAGTAAGCCAATGTCTATGTAATTTGTTTGCCGTCCCCCCCTTTGGGGGAGCGTCCCCCCGAAACGGTAAAAGCTCGTGTTCTTTCCAAAACTACCGATGTCCTACGTCGCCGTTTGCATGGAGGCTGACATGCGGGGAACATGAACGCCTCGCAAGCTCGTAAAACAAAGATGATGGAAATCAGTTGTTCTTTTTTGCGCCTGCTGTTTCTTTACTTTTATTGTTTACGGGTGGAGGGGGGGGGGGGTGAGAGATTTCTTAATGAGCAATCCTAATTCATTCAGGCTTTGGTGGAATGTCCATTATCAGCTAGATTTCCATCAACAGCTAGATTTCGAGATAATTTTTTTTTACACTCCTTCACATGGAAACCCTGCATGATCAAAACTCGTTTGCCATGGTAGACAAATTTGCAACTCTATAATGGGTTTTGCTTTTTTGTGAAACACATCTCTAAGTGCTAATTTCGTGGGTAAACAAATTCGCGATTCGTTTGGTTTTTTTTAAATGTTTTCATCGCTTTTTTTTATTTACACGTAATGTAACACATTTCCCTTCTTCGCATCTCTTCTTAACTCCCGTAAATCCTCCAACTACACACCAATTAACACAGCATTCACCCAGCGGCAGCGGGGCCTCCCTAGGGCGGTGGAACAATCTGATAACGAAACGGAACGTGTGAAGTGTGAAATCACTTCCTTTTCCCTAGATGCGAAACAGATGTCCGAGGCCCCCGAGACGGGGTACGGGTTAGACCACGGAATATAAAACACACTCCTATAAACAATCTGATTATCTCGCCGATGATTAGGCGACCACCACAGCCAGCCATTTTTTTCTTGCTCCTAATGACGACTTCCTTCCCCCGCCCAGCGGAGGATCGAATAAAAGCCAAGACCCTAAACGGCCCCAACCATAGAGGTGTCTCCATGTCCTCCGCCACTCCGCAAATGAATATTCATGATCCGGCGGCATCTTTTGGCATCATCGAGAACCTTCACATACAGTGCTGTGTTGTGTAGCGGTTGCTGTTTTTGTCCATTCTCGTCCCTTCCCCGCGTGTGTGAGCGCGAGGAGAAAATTTGGCGGCTCGTTATTATGCTTTTAATTGCTAACACGTGCTCCGCGAAGTGAAGTCCCTTGTCCACAACTGTTTAGCAGTGTGTTATATGTTGAAATAAAGATAGGAAACTGTTCGACACAGCCCCTCCGTTTCGCAGTCATTAATCGAATCATTAACTTCCCAATCCCAACACCCCCCTCCCGAACATGACGTCATGGCGAAGATGAAAGAATGTCAATTCAAAGCCTGCTGGGGCTGGCGCTGAGTCAACTCCGGCTGGATGCTGGAAATTCTTCCTACAAATCACCCGTTTTCGAAGTACCCGTACCGTGCGTACGTGTGACTTTGTGTGTGTGTGTGTGTGTGTGTGTGTGTGTGTGTGCGGTAGCACATATATCAGGCTTTTAAGAGCCCGAGACGTTTAGTGTCCATCATCATCATCATCATTCTCATCTCCGGGATGGTTCGACGCCGACGGGAACGGCGCATGGGCCTTTCGGCCCGCCAGCGTCGCCAGCAATGGAATGTATTAGTAAATTATTCACATATCAATAAATTAACACCAAGGCGCCTCACGGCTGAATAGTTGCTGTCCGCGGGTGTGCATCGTGATTTCCATCCTACCTCTTCTTCCGTTTGTTTCGTCCTCCTCAGGCTAAAGTTTTGTTCCGGTACGGTTCACAAATGCTCTATTGGGTTCCCGTGCCGTTTCGACGGGGCATTGGATGCTATGTAGTCGTTGGCGAGAGTGTTGTGCGTTTGTTGTTCGCTTCTCATCGCACAACACCTCCTGGCAAGCATACGGCAAAAACGTCGTCCGTGTTGCCTGCTGCTACTACGACTACTACACATTATGCGCATTAGCAAAACAGTCAAAGTAGTAAAACTGTTATTGCCCAACATTCCAGCTGGCTGACTACCGACACGGAGAAGCGAGCGCGCCGACAGAGCCAACCGAGCGGGTTAATACTCTCAACGGGCGATTGCTTTTTTTTGTAATTAGAATACACAAACGCCCACATACACACACACCCACACTCCGAGAATGACGGATTGTTATTAGCACAACGATGAGTTACTAGCGATAAAACATTGATTCCCATTCTTTGAGAGCGAGTTTGCACAATGCACGCAGCGTCATTTTGTAACCAATGAAAGTTTGAACTATGATTAAATCTAGATATTAGAGAACGTATCAAGTAAGATAAGAATTCACGCTTATTTTCATGTTACAAAGAGCTTTTTCGATTCTTCAATCTGTAGGAGGAGGTTCATAGAAATTTGGGTTAGAATTTTCTCAACAATCGAGGTCCTCCCCAGAATAAATGTTCCTGGACCTTCTTCGCCTTCTAGCTTTACGGGTGTTATCTCTAAAAGGAATTTCCCTTATCCAGGTGTCACTGTAACTTCATTTCCAATTGTTTGCCAACAAACACGCCAAGAGGCGCTACGACACTTTCCTTGAACAACAAAGGAATCGCTTCCAAGTGCCGCCCAGCACACACAGAACGAGAGCGAGCGAGAGTACCATAAAATTATGATCATAAATAGATCAACCCATTGCTATAAAACACGGCCAGTTGACAACCGAGCCAACGCACTGCAACACAGCTCCAGAAGCATATCAGTGCGCGCATCGAGCGCCCAAACCCACATGTGGAATGTGCGGTGATAGTTTCTGTAAACCTAGTTTGGCCCTTGCACTGGCCGCGCACTTGACTGTTTTGTTTGACTTGTCCCCCAAACTGTTGGGGCTGTTGAATCTCGACCCAACAACCCGCACCCTTGTTGTGTGTGTGTTTTTTTTCTCTCCCCGGCCCCACGCGAAACGATTTAGTTCAACCCTCGGCCACTTTCTTATCTCAACAACATCGCGAGCGCGGCACACACACACACACACACACATACACTGGACCAAGGGCGGTTTACGGAGGGGAAGAGTTGAGTAGGGCGCGAAGTAAAAACAATCAATACACAACACTCAAATCCCACCAACACCTGCACACAGCACGCCGTGTGACAAATCGTGTGTCGATAAGAGCGACAAAACCCACCCCCTGGCTAGGGCTAGGAGGGGGTGGATGGGAACCGCGTGCCGCAGATACACTCCAAAACACATTTGCTCTGTCGTAAGAATAGTGTGTACCTCTTTCCCTGATAAAGCCCTATCAAAAACAAAATTAGGACAGCGCAACGGTGCACGGTTGTTGCACCCATGGCGTAGGCTATTCCGTAACCCTCCGGCGTTCGTAGGTTACCCGTCCCGCGCTGGTCGACGGCACAGAGGTTTTGATATGGAAGATCCTGATGACCGAATTCGAAAACCACAGCTCGTGTGGTTCTCTTTCTCTCTTCCTTCTGAGACGCACCGTTATTGTATGGTGCCCTTTCTCATGACCTTCCCCGGGAAGTGTTCGTAACACCGTCCTTTGTAAAGCCCAAGCCCAGCCCAGCCAGTCCATTAGGGCCCGCAAGGGCGTGATCTTCGTGATTCGATCAAGGATGAGCCGCACGCTATCTCACGATCCGTAAGTGAGCACGCTCGCATGCCGACAAAGCTCGGAATCGCTCGCCCTTACACACAAAAGAGTGTGTGCCGACTACTCATCGTACACAGAATCCGGTTCGAAGGACCAAACCTGCGCAAGCGGTGAACCATTTTGTCGCTCCGCATTTCATTGCGTGCTATCCCCACAGCGGGGACCCACTCTCTTCCCCTTTTTTATTCAGACCACACCGGTACTCTTCACAAATTGTGCCAAGTGTTGCCACTGTTGTTTATGTTCTGCTCACGTCGCGTGTTGGGTTGGTAATGCCGATTCAACGTGCGCTACCGTGGAGTGTGGAGTGCACATAAATCCCGCGGGCAACCGATCTACGACACGCCGGACGCTCGGAAAGTGAAAGGGACGCAACGCATGGAAATGGAGATTTGTGTTGAACATGAATGGAGCGCTACTACCCCCGTTGGGGTGACATTATTATGGGTACCGTTTTTTTTTCTTTCGGAGAACATAGACCACATACCTCCGTACGATCGAACGTTTACTGATCCGTGCCACTCTGACCACGGTGATCGCAACGCCGAGCAAGCGCAGCTCCATCTTCCCCTGAGGTCTGAGCAGTCAATATCTGAGATCTGGTCCGCGACGAACCCGGCTGAAGGCGCAGACGACGAACTACTTGCAACAAATGGCTCTAATCCACGGCGATACCTTCAAACACTACTGTGCGGTTGACTTGCCAAAACGATACTAACTTCCGAATGTGTCCCAAACACGGAGGCAACGATTCCGCCAATGATCATGTACGCGGGCGCTCGGAGCTCGCACCAGAAAGGGCGAAAGGAGCATATCGGTATGTGAGACGGCCTTAATCCCGTGCCGTCGTCAGTCTGGGCGTGAGGGCACCAATGGTTGCCGCCGCCGGTCACTAAAACACAATGCATCCGCGCGTATTGGCTGAAATAGTGCATTGGAACCATCATCTTCGCGCTGACAGTCATTCGGCGGATGAGTCACGCAGCTCGCATCACAGCTGCCTGCGTACTGTGCCGAAGCCGCACGGTGATCCACGGATGCCCAAGTTCTACCGGGCAGTTAACAATCACACACACACACGCAGCAGAAGAAGAAAAAACGCACGTAATCCAGCGGGTGCTGCAGTTTCTTCACCGTCCTCGGTGGCGCGTGCAAAAACAAAATCATTTACGTCAGTGATGTCAAACTCGGCTGTGAATTGCTTAGCCGCAATTGAGACAGAAATTATATAGAGGTTTACTCTATTTAACCCAATAAAGTATTCTTCTACTAGATGAACGTAGTCGCGTGCGCTCAATATCTGTATAACTTGTTCCAGAACTTGTCAATTGAAGGCGCATTAGAAATAATTTGCCAAATTGAAGTTTGAATATTACGATTTTGAAGACTTGTACAGACATGCTGTGCAGCTTTTTTGATTAAATAATTTAAAAAATTCAATGCAAAAACAGACCCAACCAAAATTGCTTTCTGACTCATCCAAAGTTCTTCGCAAAACTTCGAATGTTTGACACGCCTGGCATATGCGTTTACCATCGTTTGGTGCGTTGCATCAGAAAAGCACAACTGTGCAGTACACTTCACTTCAACCCCGCTCATCCCGTCACCCTTCCCTCAATGTCGGCCGAACTGTGGTTTGTTTAGGGACGGCATTAGAGGAGTGAAGTTCGAGGTAGCGCAGGGACACTCTTGGTGTTAAGTTGAGCAATTTGACCCGTAGTCACCAGGGCCGGCCATTGATTGACGGGGGTAACGGTAAGCAACAGCAAAAAAAAAACATAAAACACAGCCACACAACAAAAAACTAGTATGATGAAACCGCTGGTCAGCTTCAGTAGAATGGCTGCAATTGTTTTCGTGTCTCGTGTGTCGTCTAGTCGGAAGAAGGGGGACCCGACCGGACACTGTACTCGCGCCTGCAGCACCCATTTACGCTATGACGGGACACCGGCCCCGCACACCGTTGCACCGGAAGAGGAAGTTGATTTACGCACCGACACAGACACAAAAAAGTCACAAACCGCACAACGGGGAATGCAATGTGAATGTGCGCAAGGGCGCGATAGGGCAAGGCAAAGCAGACATTTGATGACCATTTTTGGGGAGGATGGCTTTAAATGCTTTGCCGAGACTGAAATTTGACATTTTGAGCAGCTTAAAGGTGAAATCCAACATTGCGCAGTCAATGGGATACACACGAATGGGTTTTTGTTTTTCCAAATCCCTCGCAAACAATTGTTACACATTTCAGATGCTTTAGATAATGGGCCACCACCCTCTCAACTACGAGCGCACTTCTTCTCGAAGTTTGTGCGCGCTACAAAGTAAATCCAGATTAGCAGCACTGGTCTTGGTGCAAACATCGGGCAGACTGCAAATGGTTGGTGCGCGATTCGCGTTCGAACAGCGCCCCGATCTTATCTGGGGTGGGGGCGCCCTTATCCTCGCGCCACTCGAACACGGGTCGGGGCGATGCTCGAAGCGGAAGTGGGAACGGTGGTCGGTTGGGAACCTCTTCAACTGGCTGTGGAGGAAGGGTGGCGACACTACTAGCGCCACGAGTGTGTGGCCACAAAACTTTGCTACGCACTTTCCCGAGGCCGATACGGTTTGGGGCCAGTTTTCTTATCGGCCAGGAAGAGTCTGGCGGTCTGATGGGAAGAAGCGGAGAGCGTTTAGGGGAATAAAATCATAACCGGAACAACTGGTGCTGTCCCGAGCATCAGGGGGAGCTGGCTGGCGCAGTGTTCCATTATCTATTAGTGCCAATCATTTTACGCACGATGCGAATCAACGTCGCGCTATCGGTTTGATTTAGTATAAATAGAATGCAATAGCTGTGCCTGCAGGAAGCATACACGACTGGATACACGGTCAGCTGGAAAAGGTTAGCTCAGTTTTGCTCAGTCATTCGAGCACATAGTGTGCAAGGGCAATCAAAGGAGGTCAGATGGTCGCTCACCCAAGAAACGTGCAGTTTGCCGACTAACAGTCAAACAACAAAGCATGCTGAACGCTGGTCACCTTCAATCATACAGGAAAAAACACATTTGTCCAGCTTCCGGTAGCAAACCGTTCAATGGTTTGCCCTTTACTCCTTCCCTTTCATCTTTGTGCCGTCTCTTATTGGAGCAAAACTCCCGAAAACCTTCTGGAGCCTACGTCAGCAGCAGCAGTAGCAACATCATCCTAAACGATTGTACGGCATCGTATGGTGAAATATTGTAACTTGCTAATAATGCGAAACACAACCTCCCGCTCGGTTCTGCTTGTACGACCTTTCTAGTGTTTTCGCTCGCTCCTTGACCATCGTTTAACGGTCGTCGGTTCTCAGTTTCGAACGAGCGGGCGCGGAGCGCTGGCGGCAGAGGTTATAATGTCTCGAATAAATCAAATCAATCAATCCCAGCCGCTCGCTGGTCGGTCCCGGGGGTTGGCCCGGTAAAGAGGGTTGGAACGGGCAACATACAATACTACACACACTCCACACCCTCTCACCTACCCCCGGGAGGTTCGATATGGCACACGCGTCCGAGAGCTGTTGGGGCGTTTGGGACGTTAGATTTGACGAGGCGGCCGCCCCACCGAGAGCAGACACACAGAGAGCATAAATTTCATGTCCGTGGCTGTGTGGTTGTTTGTGTTTGAGCCTGCTCACCATGCTACTACCCAATACCACACACCCAAAGGAGAGAAAGAAAAAAACAAACAGAAGGCAAATGGAATCTCAGCGCTGTTGAGGCTGCGGTGATGATGATGATCATCATCAAATAATAATAAAAGCATCTGTCCAATAAAATCCCAATGCAATAAATATGAAGGGCACAACGGCGCACACACACACACACACACACCGCAGGATGGCGAGAAGATGACGAAGCACACTGCTGGGGCAAGAATAGCCCACAAATGCCAAAAACGAACCACGATCGGATGGGCGGCTGTGCGGCTGGCAGTGAAATGGTCATAGACAAATAGACCACCCGGAGCGGCTATAGCTGCGCGTGTGTTTGTGTGTGTGTGTGTGTGTGTGTGTGTGTGTGCGCGTGTGGTTGATATAATCGGTGACATTTTCTCGCCTGCGCCACCCCACACTGATGACGGTTGGTGGTTTGAAACAACAATCGGGTGCTTTCTCATTGCAACCACTTAGCGCCGGATTGTATGCCATTTGTAGACGGCAAAACCGAAAACGATCCTGCTGTCCGCTTGTTGTGTTGTGCTCGTTTGCGTTGCGTTGGGACAGCAATTCGATTAACCCTGAAACGGGCAAACGACACCAATGTGGTAAGGCAGAAACAGGGGTGGCAGAAGGTGCAATTTGTGCAAATTTTGCAAATGTCGTTCGCAGGAATAAAAATGTCTCCCCGCAAAACGGATTTATTCTTAAAGTTGCCCAAAATAGCTCGGGGATGGGGTGGGAAAGATCGAAATAAATTGCACATGGTCCCATATTTGCCCGGTGTGCAAATATAGCCTTCAGCTGAAGGTTAGACACACCGTCGTTACCATTCCTCGTCACATGACGAATACCATGTTTGAGTGGCTGAGCAATGAACTTATTCGAAACGAATTACAAATTGTATCATACAAGGAAAAAGTTATGCAAATAAGTGATAGCGTTTGCAATTGATAATTGTTTATCAATTTTATTGCTACATGTTTTTATAAGAGCCACATAATCGCAATAATTAAAGTTTTCAAACACATCTCCACCATAAATATTAACAAAAGACCCCTTAATTAAAACGGCGTTGAAAAGTCCTAATACCAAGGAAGCGCACGCACGCGGGTCCAAACTAGACTTCAATACACGATCTTCGTTGTGCGAGATCAACCGCTTGCCACATACGCTGAGCGACAGCTCCAACCAGCGCGGCGTTACAACTCACTTTTACTCTTTGTTTAGTGTCCATGAGCAAATAGTGCAACATTACCTCCAATGCAGCATGACAAATCGGATCGGATCATGCAAAACGTGATCGTATGTATTACAAACGCTCATTTCTAAGCCAACATGTCACACATCTGGGAAGAATTTCAAAAATGCCACACGCTACCAGCAATCCCCGTTTTGCGGCCAGAGCATTACAGCACACTCTAATGTGTCATTAAGATAAACTTCCATTTAAAGCCCCACACCTATGCTTGCACAGCGGCGGCAGCACCGCATCAAAAAAAAAAACCGCGCACATACTTACATCGTATTTATTTGGCCTCATTGTACTTTCTTTCTCGTGGGTTTTGTGTTTGCTTCTTCAATAGTGCAATACTGGGTGGCGGGGCGCGCAGGTTGCATTCGGCAGGCCGTAGCATAGGACCGCGGGCAAGCAACACACCGTGGCGGAGCGCCTTGTCGACGGCAGGCGGCCGCGATCCTCGCTCGATTGTGAACTGGCGGTGTCGCACCTGCCGCACCACATTGCCGACACACGCGCGCACGCACACACACACAAGGCCGTGGCACGCACGCACGAACGGACGGCCACGCACACACACACACACACACAGAAACACACGAATAAAGGATTACATGAACACGTGGACGGTTAGCATCTGGGATTGTGTTGTGCTGCCTTCGCACTGCACACCACAAGACACAGTGGATCCTGTGTCCAACTTAGGAACACATACACACACACATACACACTCGTAGACACAATCACAGAGCAAGAGAGAAAGCACTTGGCCACCACAATGACACTCTTTTGCACTCCACAGCTCTCTGCGACTCTCCTCTCCTTCTTCGCTGCCTGTTGCTCAAGGCTGGTCGGTTTGCTTCCAACCGACCGTTCAACGGAGCGCCGCCGCGAGGCTCTTCACACGTTTGTTTGCAATTCGAATTCCCCGCGCGGTCGTACAGGGGCAGCTCGGTTTTAAATCGGGTCACCAGGATATACTGGCCCAAGGACTGGCGTACCGATGCTTTCACGCTCGGATGCTTGCATTTGCAATTTTAGCACCGTTTTTCTTTCTTCACAAACATTCTTCAAAGAAGATGCCTCTCGCTTCTTCTTCACTTGTCGGCACAACCTTGGGCGTTTAAGCGCTAGCAAAACTTTTCTCAGCACTGTGTGCCCGGTTGGGGTATTTTTAAGGACCACTGATGCACTCACACAGAAACTTGCACAATATAACTTATTTACGTTTGTAAACTTCACCAAACACTAGAGCACTGTTTTCAGTGCAGAATTTTGTACCGTTTATCTGAAATGTCGGTTCTACTTTTCAACCGGCAAAATTTTGATTTTCCTGTTTTGTAGTTGTTGTTGTTGGTTTTTTCACCTTTCCACTCACTCGTACAGCTGACGTAACACACTATGCGCTGGAAGACGGAAGCAAACAAATTCGTGCAGAGTGCGATTTGAAATTAATAATAGAAACCACAAATCGATAAATCAATTGCAGAGTGTTGTATAATTCGGTACCAGCCCTAGAAAGACGTCCCGTCACACCGTACACTTCAGCGTGCGGACGAAAGCCCGAAACGCGGTCTCTACATGGGTTTGGGGGAAAACACCCGCGGGAAAACTGTCTGTCTGACCGGCGGGGAGCAGGATGGGGGAGGGGGGAGGGGGACAAAAAGGGCAACAGGAAACCTGTCGGTTCGTAGCCGAAATACCGATTCCAATATTTAGAACACACCGGAACGGGGGCAAAACAAAATATACACATGGAGCAAGAGCGGGGTCGCACATGGGCCACACTTACACAGCGAAAGCAACCGTTCCGACACGTGGCATTAGCGTACGACTACAGGTTTGTCCTTTCGGTGTACACAAGTGTGTAGACGGCATTATATAAATCAAGCTCATCACACACACACACACACACACACACATGCAGAAACGCTCATATGTAGAATCCTTTTTTCCCTGTTTTTCCCTTCCACACAAACACAAGTTGCTTGTGTTGGACCGAGTTCGGTAGACTTCACCGTTCAAGGATATCCGCGTGGTTCGTTCTCCTCTAGCAAAACTCTCTTTAATTTACATCCTTTGCTCTTTCGATTTCCCCTTCGAGGGTTTCTTTTTTTTCCTACTGAGCCTGAGAGCCCGAGAGAGAGAGAGAGGGAGAGAAAGAGAGAGGAAGAGAGAGAGAGAGAAAGTATGCAAAAAAATGTAAGGAAAATGCTAATCATATGTGTTCACAGCTAAACGTAAAAAAGGGGTCATGCCACCACGCGGTTACTACCATTCTATCGGAAATGCCATGTGTGTGTGTGAGTGTGTATTCACACCCTTCGTCCTGGCAGGCACAAGACGGGACACGACAGACTTGCCAAGGCTCCTGGCAGGTTTGCTGAACCCCGCGCGTGTGTCAACGACAGCAGCATCCGCTACCGCGAGGTGAACGAAATCAAACCAACGGGCAACGGCGCATTAAACTATCGAAACATCCCTTTTGCCGAGGACATGGACACACCTGAAAGTATGTGTGTGTGTGTGTGTGTCTGTGCATGTGTGTGTGTGTTGTGTAAACTGTCATCGCTTCACATTCCGTTTCCTGCTTTCGTCAACTGTTCATTTTCCCAGCATCCTCGGCGTTGTTTGCACAGTGCGAGAGAGAGAGAGAGAGAGAGGGGTCACAGCTCGAACGGAGGGAAACAAACAGGATTGTCCTCCGGTAGTGTCGTTAGGAGCTTTCCCCTATCGGTTTTTTTTTATTTAAAACATATTAAAACACAATTAAGAGAGGAAAAATCAATTCTAATTGAAATCATGTTTTCTTATAAAACCTTTTTTTTACCATATTCTCATTAATGAGCAGTTTCAAAATCCCATTTTGCGATCCTCCAAAAACCGTTAAATATCCAACACAAATGCAACACATGCAGCATGAAAAAGTTCACCAGTAAAAGATGTGAAAAATACAACTAACATTTCCACCCAATTAGCCCGATCGGTTAAGGATAAAGCAGCACACCACAACCGGCACCAGGAGAGATCGTTTAAAAATCGCTTTCAAAAACGGCTTCCCATCGACGGGGGAGGCCAATCATCATAAAACACGCGTCGTCGTCGTCGTCGTCGCCGCCGCCGTCGCCTCGCAAATCGATTTCCAAAAAAATAACACCCCATGCAACGCACTGCAACACGCGGGCAACAAACACTCACAACAGCCGCAGACAGTCACAGACAGAACAGTGCTTAAAAAAATATAGCAAAGCAACAAACTTGTGCGAAATGAGAGAGAAAAAAAACAACGGAAAAGAAAAGTGCCACCAAGCCGCGAAATTCCAGGTAAAAAGTCGAGCAAAATACACACACACACACACACAAGGATAAACACAAACGCACACACAAACACATTTGGGGGGGTACGCGAAAGAACATGCGTTTTTTTTTTGGTTGGTAGGATAGCACGAGTAAAGTAAGGGGGAGCCACTTTCTTCGTCTCCGTTCATTCACCGCGACGGCGGCGGCGGCGGCGGTGGTGGTTCGCTCTCTTTAAGGGGATGCTGTGCGTATGTTTTGCTTCTTTTGCTTCCTGTTCCTGCTGCTTGCCAGTTCCACGCATCACACACGCAAGCAAAAAAAAACCGTCAAAAACGCATCGACCCCGCGGGCAAGGTTCGCTAACACGCGGTGCGCACACACATCCTTGCGAAACGACGGTCGTCTTCTGTCTCGCAAAGGATACAGGATTTGAAGCAGCACACACACACACACACGCGCGTACACACACACACACATTGGACTGCCTGTGTTTTGTGCGTCTTTCGTTCGCTGGGGCACGGGGGAAGAGGTTAGATTTGCCCCCTTTTCTTTTCTTTTCCCGTTTTTTTTTTTCTTAAGGAAACGTTGGCGTCCTGTCGCACCAGACGAGCCACTTACGCGTTTGGTGCGTATGTGTCAAAACCTTCTCCAACTGCGAACTCGGTGGTAGACGCACTTTTACTGTCTTCCCCACCGTCGATTGCTTTGATGGTTTACTTTTGTTTTCTTGGGGGATTGATTTGGTTTTGGGGGTTTGAAGCCTGAAGCCACGGCAGGATACACACACACTGTCGGTACGGCGTAATCTGTGCAGACGCAACTTTGCTTTTAAAAGTGTCCATAAGTTGGCGGGGTGAAACTCAAACTGCCTGGCCGCTTTGTACACACTTTACCAGCTTCTACAAAGTCTATTTTCGTGGCACCACAACTTGGTTTGGTTTCAAACTTCACGACAGAGGACGAATGAGGTTGTCACCTAAGCGCTAGCACTTCCCTAGCGCACATCAAACACCCAGCAACACTTGTCGACAATTCTAACGGCACTAAAAAACAAAAACCCACCACAAAACACAGCTTAAAACTCTTTTTTTTAATTCCTGCTGCGAACCTTTGCACAGTGAAATCGAAACGATTGGGGCCGTGCGTCCTTTTGCGAAACAGTTTGCGCGATCGCGAAGTCACAAGTGTCATCTGCCACAAACCAGCGGGACGAACCCAAAGCACGCACACCGTCCGGTCGGAAGATTTGAACGCGATTTAAAACGCACGGCACGGATGTCTGGCCGCACTACCCGCCGGAGATTGTGCTGGCCGCTTCGGTACGGTGGGCTTCGGGCCGAACCGCATCGGTTTAGTTGCGGGAGAGGGCAAGCGCGTGACAGAGACAGCGAGCGAGCAAAGGCAAACGCGCACCCGAAGACTGGTGGATGGGACAGAGGTGAGCAACCCCTAAAAGGGATTGTGGTAGGGGGTATACAATGATGGCACAATATGCACAGAGCGATAGATGCCTAGACGCTTGATTTATAAAGTTTAAATAATAAAATAAAACTAGTTTTTATTTATTTTTTAGTTTTTAACACAGCACAGATTTATCAGCTTCTCATGAAAACAATGTTGCTTTACGACAAACAATTGTAGACAAAAAATACTTTTTAATGACCTCATTTAAAAATTGCATTAATTTAAATATATCTCTCTTCCTCGGGGTATCGGAGTTCAATCCTACGGTTAGACAAACATAAGAGGATATGTAACTGTTCTCGTAAAATTGAAGAATCTATTTTTTTTTTTATTCAGGAGGGACGGCTTTGCCGTATTGCTTCAAGAAAAATTTCATTCAAGGAGGATGATTAATAATAAAATAAATCAAGTACTATTTATTATTCTTCTTCCTCTATGGCACAACAACACTGGTCGGTCAAGGCCTGTCTGTACCACTAATGGTATTGGTTTTCAGTGACTTATTGATTTACCCATAGCAGGATAGTCCGTTCTACTATTCATTCACCAGGTTTCAAACTCAAATATTGCTATTCGAGAGAGTTGGTGAGAAAATATCATGTGTATGCTGTAAGTAGTGTAGGAAAATTTTGAGTAGAAGATATTTTTTAAGAAACGAAAAAAAAGTCTAGGTACAATATGTACGAATTCTCAAAAAAGGGTAAGATGGTAAGCCTTAAAGAATTAAAGAAGCTTTTCAGTAGTGTTGCAATAGTAAAAAGCAAAAACATTGGTATAAAACAGGTTAATGGAAAAATGCTTTTATTATGTCAAACCTTTCAGGCAATGACGTTGGAGTTGTCATGCGTGTTTAAAACAATGATCTGAAAATATCAACATTTTCAAGAATGGTTGGTAAAAACCTGTATACAAATAAACAACACATCTTAAACAAACCCTTACGCAACGAAGTTGCTCACCCCTGCATATAGAGGGTTGCTTTAGCATAGCCGTTAGAGTGAAGAGTGTGCACCCCGTACGTATTCCTGCCAATGCATTATCACAAGCGAGATAAATCTAGTGTTGCATTAGCTTTCCGTCCCTTTCAAACTGCTGCGATGCTGCCCGAAACCCGAACACGAGGCTACCGATGGGGGTTGCCGAGCTTCGTGCCAGTTTTACATCCCTCCGTAACAGTGTTGCACGAAAAAGCGCAATTCTGCGATGATTTTACAATCCCCGTCGTTGATGGGTTGTTTGTTGCAAAAGAGAGGAATAATTAAACTCTTTGCAATTTGGTAGTATTGTGCAAGCTAAAATAAAATTGCTAATGCCTACCTTTTTAATTAAAATCTCAAACGTTGTTAGAAATTATTGAACGTCTATCATGCCATTAGCATCCTTGAAGCAACATCACCCTTATTTGTACGGAAAGGCAACGTTTGCACCAAATTATAAGTAGCAAATTTGAAAAGATTGAAAAGAAAAACACAGTGAGATTAGCTCAAAAACATGGGAAATGTCACCGACGAGTTGAAATGCTGATCAAAGATCACCCATTTGATCGCATCATGTTACAACTCAATTTCCTTGTTTTTAATGGTAAAATGAACAGGCTAAACTTCAATTTGGTTCAAGCACTTCAAGAAATCATCAGTAAACAACCTTGAAAACTCGGAAAAGGACACTCGCTGCTGAACTCAAATCAACAAACCGGTGTTACGGTATGCAAAAAAAAACCTTTTAAATTGATACACAACAACGCCAACAATTGATTTAAAACGAAGTGAAAGGTTTTTTGATCGGGTAAAAACATGTGTTTTTGTCTCACAAATTAAACACAACCACACACGACCAACTAAAAAACCCATTCTACCAACATTGCACATTGCAACACAGCTTTGATTGAACGGTTGCTGGCGGCGGTAAACTTTAGCGGTGAGTACAAACATTAAATATTGAACTTTGTAACCGAAAAAAACACACACACACACAAAACAAAAACAAAAACAAACAAACCAAGCAAGACAAACGACATGCTTTTTTGATAGCAAAATGCATCCCGAAATTCCGGCAGGCTAATCAATTAGATTTTACGTTTGCAAATTTCACCCCATCATCCCCACACTAACCCCCCCCCCCCTTTAACAAATCTTCAAAAAGATCGGTGCCGAAAAGTAGGCAACAACAAAAAAAAAACAAAAAAACAGATGTACACGCCTCACAAAATGATCGTTTGAAAGTAATGGAATTGGTAAATAATGATTCACAATAAACATTACCCGTCGCATCCGAAACAATTAGTAGCGGGCAACGCTGCCAGCCCGTGTGGCGGCCGATCAAGACAGACGCCCCAAACCGGGGGGCCCACAGCATGATCTCATTCAGCATGACATCCGCTCGCAAATGCCACCCGAACGGCATCCGAAACTGAGCAAATCAATGAAATCACGGCCACAGATCGCGCCACCAGTACGAGTACACGAGGTCGCTGATGGTAATTCGCACGCGGGCGGCCGTGCACGCGGTCATTCATAATTATCGAAATGACGGCATCGAGCGGCCAGTCAAGTGCCACCGCCCGACAGTTAATCTATTTGCCATATCGGCGGGGAGGGGAGAAGAATGCCGTGTCGCCCACCAACGACGACGATATGTCCGTGATTCCGACGCAAAAGGATGATGGTGATAGTAGTGCTG
>AXCO02003612.1:0-27386 GCA_000473525.2 Anopheles melas | reverse complement strand
GTGGACCTAATGTTTGTTAACCAAATGTAAACAACGCTTCACTGTGTGGAACTGTGTTTTCTTTTAGCGTTGCAACCGAATGCACCCATAATGCACATTGTGCTTCACACCAAAACACACACACACACACACACACATTTGTACAGTTTTGTTCATCAAAGACACGTACAGCAACTACCTGCACGTGCGCAAGAGAGTTTTTTTAGCGCGAGAGTTTTACGTGTGCTATTGGTAATGGCATCCATTTGGGTTAGAAGAAACTTTACAATAATTTGTGCATCGTTTTAGCCTTCGATCTTCTAAATCATTCAAACGCACACAGGCATACTGCAGCAATGGAATGTAACGATTAATTGGTATTGGTGAGCGATCTCACCATTAAGCCACCTGTTATTTCAAGCTGTCTTGTTTCATTCCACACGGTTCGCGCGGTTTGCGGCTCGTGGGATGAGATTGTCAAGAGTTTTTGGCCCGCGAGCTTTATTTATGGATTTATTTTTTTGCCGATGGCCCCATATCCGTTTAAATGTTAACCTGTTTTCAAACAAGTTTCAGTAGTGATCGATCCAACCGATCCGAGCGCAACGGAAGAAGGGGCAAACGGCTGTGCGTCGCCTTGCGTCAGTTTCGTTCACGCTGGTTGATTTGTGTGTTTGGTTTTAGGTGTCGTGCGATCGAAAAACGAGATCGATCCGTCCTCTGGGTAGGGAGAGGAGTTAGAGGCGCGAGCGTGCCGCCCGAACTGCAAATTGCAATGTTGTCGCCGTCGTGTGGCAAATGTTTCAATTACCCATCCCATCGCAACGGCCCGAGAGGCATGCAGAAGCAGAGGCAACGCAATCGCGAGGGACACGCTGTACTATGCAAATAGGAGCAGAAACACAAGCACTGCACTGTGTTACAGAACCGCAGTTGTCCGAGCGCGCGCGCGTTGGGAAGGTGACGTATGCAGGGACGTGTCCCGAGGTTACAAGTGCAAGTGCAAGCTTGCAACTGCCGTGGCCACAACCATCCACTGCAAATGTAGTTCATGTGGCCTGTCTTTGCATCTCTTTTTATAGCCCACGCCAGCGGACCCTCGGTGCTTGCGATCGGTTTGTCTCGGGTCTGTTCTCGGGGTGCGTAGAGTACGACTCTACGCCGAACGCACTGCGTGGCGTCAAGTGTATCACCTTCATTGTTCGAATGAATGCAATTAATTAATTGCATTTCGCGCTGCCTTGCACCACCGGCACGCACCACCATTGGCGGCGATCGGCATGGTAATAAACTGAGTGAAGGTTCTCACTAGAAGCGCGCATCATTCTGCAGGCGGACACGGGTGCGCGACGGATGGAATACAATGTTTGATTTGTTTAGCGACGGGAAGTGCATATGGCTTGAAGTGTGTGAAAGGTTTTTTTTTAATGACATGAGATACACAGCCACGTTATCGACACCGTCATCGGTCGTTATTTCCATACTGTATGGGAATTGTAAAACAAAGATGCAGTCTCATAAAATACAAAAAAGTGAGAAAGATTGCAGTAAGATACTGTACTGATTATTTTAGACTATTTGTATTTAAATTCATGATTGATTGATTGGATGAATTGAAGATGGAAGATCAAAGACAAAACTCATTATACTACCAGCAGTAGTTTTCATGTCGTCCAATTGACTTCAACTTCGTCTAGGGTGCGAGCTCATGCACCTTAAGTACAGGTATTTACCGATATACGCTATTAATGTCGGATCGGAAGCGGACCACGTATCTTGAATATTCGCGTAAGTAAAAGTATATCTAATTTTCGTGTGATTTTGCTTGAAGTGAATGGTTTTTGCCACTAAATTAGTTATTTGATTCGATTCCAACTACAGATTATAACAACCTTTTCCAAATTGTTTTTAAAATTCGAATAAAAGGGAAATTATGATGCGTTTCCTGCTGCTATTTTCTTCCATTCATCGCATACTATTGGTAATATATTCTTCATGCACAGATGCTCTTCTATATAGTTTAAGATAACAATTCCCATCTTATGTCCACGTACTTGACCGGGAACTCTAGCTTCCAGATCCATGGTGAGGTCTGAATAGCTACCACAATAGAGGACCAGAACTAGGCTAACATTTTATGCTATAGCTTTTCTTCAAATGTTGATGAATTTATATTGCTCATTGTCAGCGAACAAGCAACATAGCCCTTTAAAGCAGTTGCTTGGCCTGAGAAATTGTTCGGGAGACGGAACTGGAAGGATTGCAAAATGAAATGATATTGTAGAACCAGATGTAAATCCGTTGATCATAACTTTAATAAATAATAATAATAATAATAATATTAATAATAATAGTTAGTGTTGGGTGCATCTGATGCAGATTCAAGGATCAGAATAAAATTTTGAAAATATTCAATGAATCTGAATCTCGATTGAAAATAAATCGCAAGAGATTCATCAATATCATAACTCAATCATACATTAGGATTTATGTAACCTCTGAAATTTATGAATCTCTGGAGATTTGTGAATATTTGTGGAGTCGGAAAACTTTAGGGATGCTGGAATCTTTATAGATTCGTTAATCTTTGAAGATTGATGAATATCTATACATTTTTGAAACTATGGAGATTCGATTCGAGATTTAAATCACTCATCGCTAATGATTCAATCAATGAATCTCCTAGAAAGATTTATGAAACACAACACTAGCCAGGATCATCATAAAAAAAAATCCGTTTTATCGTATATAACTATGGAGAACACCCGCGTTATATTAAACTAATTTAACTGATGAATGCACGATCAGGTAACACTGTGCTAGTAAGTAACTGATCCGGATTGCATTCTGTAAAAAACAAACGGTTTATCTAAGCAAAATTGAGCATTAATTTTAAATTTATTTCGCTATTAAAATAGTTGAACTTGTCCTATAATTTCGAAATTCCTTTCGTGTACGGTAACGATTAAAAAATTGCAACAATAAATAAAGCAATATGCGTCAATTTTGTAGGTAAACAATCACGCGTATAATAATGATGCGGCTTGTAGAAATAACAAACCGGCATAAATACACCCCCTTTTGCTATGGCCCGCGCAGTACCCCACACCAACGAAAAAGCAGCAGATGTTGCCTGAATGCTCTTTCTCCAGGGCTCCACTTTTAATTATAATTTTCTCTACTCATTTTGCCTGATTAAAAGTGCCCTCCTCCCGAAACCGAAGAGAACGCACTCGAGCAGAACACGTGAGATGTTATTAACCCTAACAAGCGCTCAACAGGGCGGCCAGCCATAGCGGCATGTGAAGGCGCAACAGGAACCAGGAGGGGCCAAAACCGAACGCATCCCGCCAATAATTCATCGTGTCACCTTGCATCCGTCATTAAACGGTGCGCGCGGCCGGTTATGCGGACCTGTTGCAGCAACCGATGCATGCAGAAACGTCGCGAAATGCATATAAATTTCTCCGAACGCTGCCGACTAAGGGAACGAAAGGGCTTGGAGATCATAAATAATTATTTTTAATGCTCACCCTTGTGGTGTGTGCGAAACGTGTGCGCTATCGAGCATGCGATGTGTGTACGTGTCTGTCTGTCTTTGGCCTTTTGGTGGTGGTGTCGAGAGCACCCCGTCAGGCTAACCTTCCAAGATTGATTTACAGTCAGGCGACGCACCGAGACGTTCCTTGATCTTCCGAACTGAACGATGGTGACTCCGCCTGGAGGTGGCCGGTTTAAGTGTCGCTCTAAAATTATACCCCAAAAAAACAAAACGAGGCAAAGCAACACCGCACAAGTAGACAGGATTCACTCTTTCGGCACGCACGAACGCATTCTATTTGACCGTGGAGCACACCACCATGGTAGAGCGATCATTTAAGGGCCATTCTTCTGTGGCCTCCCAAAGGGGAAATTACTTTCTTCCTGCAGGGTTAGGAGAGTTTATTGCTGTTGCCTCGTGCTTGCAGAATGCGCTTGTTGGAAAGTTGGAAGGTATTTTTATGCGTACCTCTGTAGGTACCTCTGTATCTCCCACAGACGAGTTGTCACGCTTTGGCAGCTGATCGTTGGCGCCTGCAGTGCGCCTGTCTGGGCAGGTGACAAGAACGACGATCATGCCGCATTCTTGAAGAATTGGGTTACCGTACGGACAGCGCCAGAGGTTCGAAATTTGATGGGGGAATGTTGGGATTGATCTTGAACCAATGTGATGGTAGTAAAACGTGAGAAGCTATTTATTTTCCAATAATACGATAACATTGATTACTACCCAGGGGTTTTTTTTTCCAATACATAATCTTTCAATCGTCTCATAGTGTAGCGCCTGTAGTGGCGCTCTCTAGGCCCGTGTGTACTTAAACCATTCCACGACCCCTTCTGCTCGCCCTATTATGTTCCCATGGCAACAAAATGAGTGCGGAAAAATGATAATCGTTCCCAGCGGTTGCTACGTCCGCCTCAATCAACACGTGCTTGAGACACACGACGACGACCGGGGCATCGTTTGTCACTGGTGGCACACAGTGGTTCGCTATGCGCGCGCTCCTTATTATTGGTTGGGGTTAATTTTTAAAATTCCCAAATTCCGTCTTTCGCCGTTCGACATATTTCCTCCCGCCGGGTGGCGGATAGATGATAGGTGTCGACTCCAACACGACCCAAACTCTAAGTGGAGTCGCTTTGCATAGATTGGCATGAAAAATATCTGTAACAAGAAGGGTAGAGTAAAAGGTACCCACGACCTAGCGCAGCAGCTGGGCCAAGGTGAAAGCTCCTTTTTTGGGATGCAATCGAGAGAGAGAGAGAGAGAGAGAGAGAGAGAGAATAAGGGATAAATGGAGGAAACAAAAACAAGAAGAAACAAAGCGTAAGCGTGTGTTGATCCCGGCCAATTTGAACACCCCAAACGCTCCAAGTGTGTGGCGCGCGCGCTGGAGCCCCGGGTGCGCTTTTCACTTGCCTTGATTGATGCACCGCGACCTGATTCCACAGCGCCGGAGCGTTCTGAGAATTGGGTCGTAGGTGATGGTGGCGCTGGCATCCCTTCCTTTCGGGCATGTATGTGTATATTTTGGGCCATCTGGGGGTTTGGGGTGGCCTTTTTTCTCGACAATTTTTTTGTTGTTGTTGTCCCCCAAGAGTAGCCCATCACCCATTATTGAATTAGCATCTCCTTTATGAATGATAAAAACGCGGATGCTCTCATTTTGGACGCGCTTGTTTAGGCGGATGTGAGCAGCGGCTGTCGTAATGATGTGTTTATTTCCGAACAACTGACAACCCGTGGGTGCCTAATTTGGGATGCCCGGGGCTATTGAGTTGGACATTGAGATGTTCAGAGCAAGAGTCGAATAAATGTATATTCATATTTCTAACGAGATGACTATCGCGGTACAAGCTCACTCAGTGTATTAAGTATCTGTTATATACATCGATCTTAAAAATTAGGAAAGTTGTGTGTTGTTTTAGTTAGACATCAATTTCCAGTTGGGGATCCATTCCTCGATTTTAAATTCAAAAACATCTCTATTAACCTGTGACTCACTAATCTCTCGTACAAATTGCTCCGGAAGCTACTATTTTCATCTGCTCATTAGGGACCGTGTTCCAGTTCACCGCTTTCCGCTCCGATAAAGTCAAAACTTTATGCCCAATTTTAGGCCAACCAACCCTATCCACCCCTTTTGGCTTTCATTGTCGGTAGTTGCGCAAAAGTGCGACAAGCAATATTGACAACCGCTTGTGTTGGGGAGGTAGTCTCCCTCAGGTATTCTCCCTCCCTGCAAGCGACGACCTTAGCACGAAAATACTGACCAAACACGCAAATTATCTGCGTATGTCATGCGTTTCGCAACGCCGCGTTTGGATGACGCGAGGCGTCGTCGTCTGGGCCCCTTATCCGTGCCGCGATTTTAATGGAACAGTTTTTGTTTTGGGCAGCCTTTCCCTCCCCTCTCTTGCTTCTTGTGGCTAGAAGCGCGCCATACGCGTAACCCGATAGCCGTGGTTACAACCCGGAATTGTTTACCCGCGGCAAGAACGCTTTAGGGTGAACTACAAGACTAAAAAGGTGTACAAGAGTGTGAAAAATGCTTATGGAAGTCAATCAATGTATGTAGGAAACGCAAACGATGAATGAATTTCTCAGTATGCTGATAAGCTGATTTGGGCCCCAAAAATGTGGTTTGGGTGATGATGAAGTCTATTTGAAATCAGTTTTAAAACGTGTGCTTTGTCTCAATTATTTTTTTTAGTAGAAGGCGCCATAATACAATACTTTTTATTGGTATAACTAAAACAAAAAAAAGATTATTTCTTATGTTTTACCCAGTGCCAACCCTTCCTTCGATTGCAATAAAACTTTCTGCTGCTCGGCTGAGATCTACTAAAGTATGTGAAAAAAACCCATCCCAACTCTGTCAAAACAAGTCGTACGCATTTAAAGCTTCTAGGCCCTTAAAATAGAGCGGCTGGTAGATGCCAACGTTGTGATTCTTTGTCGGCGAGACTGATTACGAAAACAATTTATTGCGGTGGAATGTAAAAACACTTTTTTCTTCTGAAAATAACGCAATCAACTTAAATACAAGCGAGTTTTTACTTACCTTCGTTGCATCGGTGTCATTTACAACTTAAAACATAATATAGATCGATAAATGGGGATTCGAATGTTCTGTACAAGAATCTGTAGTGTGAAGAAAGAGAAATATGCATTAGAGATCGAAGGAAAGAAAATTTATATGATTTTTAATAAAAAAACAACATTTCTCGAAAAATTTCTCGAAATTTCTTCTTCACAACATTTTTCGAAAAACATTTCAAATTCTAGTGCAAAAGATCAAATATTACATTCATTACCATTAATTTTTTTTATAGGAAACTTTATTCCACACCAGTGAGCCGCTCAACACCATCCATCAAGATGAAAAACCACACCGCCGTGCGAACACTCAGGTCGTTATCGTAAATCGTCCCTAACAACATGCGCACAACAAGAACGAAAAGAAATTACAACACTTTCAACCTTGCTGCCTTTGCTCGCGAGTCATCCGATCGGGGAATAATTTGCACCACGAGAGATGCGGTGGTTACACCCCGAATATGCATCTCACATAAAAGAGAAATTGCTTTCATGTTCTCAGCCATTCTCCAGCCAGTGAAGGAAACAAGACACCGAACAACAGCCGCGAGCGACCCTCGGAAGGTGACTTACCCACTGCTCGTAAAAACATTAGACATCTGCATCAGATTCGCATTCGGAAATGGCCGGAGTGACCAAGTGCAAACATAAAACTGTGTACGCCGTCTTTGTAGCGCACCTTCTTTTGACGATGCGGCTGTGAGCGGAGGGGCTCGTGACGATCAAAGGCGGGGATGACACTTTGGAGTTACACCGTGTGCAATTCGATACTTCCGCAGGAATGTGGAAATCGTACCCAGTGCACAAAATATCTCTATATCCCGCCCAAACGTCATTACCTCAGGAATTCCGGGCAAACACAGGAACAATAAATTCAGCTGATGTCTAAAAGTCAATGCAATCCGATTCGGTTTGACTCTGAGCGTTGAGGTTGAGTGAACTTCGGCGCACGTGTTAATTATGATTCCAGGACGCCTGGGTAAAGGTCGCACTGGCGTTGGATAATAATATCCAATGTCACAAAAGTTTTCCAATTTTTCGACCCTCTTCTTCACGATGTATAGTCTTCCAGCACATCTTCAGCAGTATAGATGTTTTCAACGCCCTAGACAGGAATATTTGTTTCACAACTACTAGAAAACCATTTGGAGCTTATTAAGATATCTAACGTCTAACTGTTTCATTTAATCTAACGGATCACGTGGTTACGGGGGCATATCTCATCATTCCCCCACGCCAAACCAGGAAGTGAAACGTTTAACGTCAGGTCGCTTAGCCCAAACCACTATGAAACAGTTACATTCAGTCTGTCGGCTCAGAACTATCCCCTGTATCTCTTCCCGCGCCCACGGAATGATGGATTGCAAAATTACATTCATCAACCGTGTGGATGTACATACGATTAAGTCACTCGCCACCGTACGGATAGTCATAATTTTGCCGAGAGGTAAAATAAGACTAGAAAGGGGGTTTATAGAGAGAACACAGCTAAACTACTCCATTCCATCTATCTTGATCGCTACTTTTAATCAAGATCGTTCTGGATACGATTCCAAGGCATTCTCCGCCACGGGTTTCTTGTTTGCTCCAGTTTTGTTTTCCTTCCTGCCTACACCATGCTTCTATTTTCAATTACTTGCCAACTTTTAGCTAACTTCCTTGTAACGTCCGCTAGCGCGAACACTGATCGAGATTACAAAACAGATCGAGAGTCACAGTGAACGAGATTCGTGAGTTTGTTGACGGTTCCGGGTGTGGTTCTCACCCATACCGGTACTTATGGCTTTTAATGCAACCTTCATAACTGTGGATTCTTGTGTGGATTGGTGGGAAGGCTCAATGTTCTTGCAAACCATTCCTTTGGAACCGGAACTCCGTTAAAGCAAATGGGCGGTTAGTTGTTGCCTTTTGGAGAGGAGGTTCGGCATCATAAAAGGACATATTCCGCCGACCTTATCAAGATCACGGCGACGGCAAGTGCTACTGAAAATGAGCTCGTGTCCCTCTAGCAGGCGCCATATAACCCGTTAGGTCCAGTTCACCTGGCGTGACATAAGAGTCAATCATTTTGACGCAATTCCAGCTAGTGGAATTGCCGCTCATGGACAGTAACGATCAGTTCCCAGTGGTCCAACGGCCGATGATTATGGACGAAAGGAAACCTTGGACGATCTCACATTGGATCTTTGTTGGAATTGAAAGGAAATGAAGGGTTGAAATGAGCTCATTAGTTACCTCCTCTCTTCCTCGCCTCTCGCTCTCGCCCATTTGGCTTCAAGAAGTCAACGATCTTAATACTCCGGAGATGAACTTGCTTGACCCAAGCAAGTCTCGTCCACCCATCCACTCTTCCCATCCCAACGTGTCACAGGAAAGAGGCTTCATATCATGGAGATCGTATCAGCGGTACCAAATCGATCCAGACACTCTCACTCTTCCGAACCGATAAATCACGCACCACGCGCTGTTCAACCCCGGGGCAGTGCGTCTTTAGCGCTTCGCTTTGAACTCGACACGAATGATAACCTCAAAATCGACGGTGATGACCTCAAAGGGAATGGCGTGAGCGGGCGCGCGCGCTCGCGAAAGTGGCAACTCATCGGAACTGATCTAGCGCAGCGACCCACACGATAACACACACACACACACAGGCGAGCACTAAAAAAATATAAGAGCTACGCAATCGCAAAATGCGTCGCCCATTGCGGAACTCCACGTCTCATAATCGCAGCGAAAAGATCATCGAGCCGATCGAGAAAACAAAGCAAACTGTTAACAACAACAACAACTACAAAAAGATGGTCTCATCCATTTGCCGCACTGTGGGCAACGACAAGCAATAGCTACTTGAACGCTCTTGACTTAATTGTTATTAATAATCGTTTCCAATCGAGTCCTAAACATTGTCGTAACGCAACCATCAAAAACAGCACACACAATATGCTGCAGCAGCATCGAACGTTTCGCAAGCGCAAATTTTGTGAAGAGTCTTTTACTCGCTAATACTCGCACTTGATGATCGATGGCAGTGAGCTTCACACTGATGGATCGAACAGGCTAATGGAATTAACTACTAAGCGTAGCTATAAATAGAAAGCCTGCTACAGCGAGCTGAGGCATGCATCAGATCCCCCCTTTTTTGACAGGTGATCGATTGGAGGATCATCAAAAGCCGGGCAGGTGATCGCGTAATGTGCACTCTACCGAACGGGTAATAGTGCGCTTCTCTCTCTCTCTCTCTCTCTCTCGCCGTGTGATTATTACCCCATACTCTCCAGAAACAATGTTGGCTAACCACTGGTCGCGACGAAAACGGACCGCTATATGCTTCAATGCTTCATTAGCAACGATCTTGCACGGACCTTCTTTTCAAATGTCACCCTTTTTAAAATCTTCCCCTTTTGTGCTAGGGCTGCCGCGTCGTCTCAGTAATGCTGTAGTGAAATTATAGGTTGCATTAGACATATTCATTCAGGGGCGTAGATGACGGCTTGAAGAATTATTTGATGTTTAATTACTTTCCCGCTTGGATGGCTTTGATCAAGTGGACTGATTGCTTGGGGCGTGCATTATTGCGATTGCCGAATGGTCGCTTTCCTTTTTCCTACTCGCACGAACGCGTTTTAGCTATGCGTCAAGCAAGCTTATTAGTGAAGATAATGATTGTGTAAATCGATAATTAAGCTCCATCATGCGCAAGAAAAATGTTTCACTCGCTAAAAGATTGACATCAAGTGATGAGCTCTAATTTTAAGACTTTTTGGAGCAAACTGTTTCGTTTGGTCTCAAAATGTAAGCTATCTAAAAATAACATTAACACCCCATTAATGTATATTTCATTGGTGTCGTGACACTAGATACGCGACGAACGATACATTTACCGATCGGTAGGACAATAACCACCTACAATCGCCGATTCCGCATCCGCCTGTGCCGAGCTCTCGCAGATTGTTCCGGACATTTAGACCCGGGGGTTAGTGCTGCCATAAGCAATGACAGCAGCTTCGCTCTGAAGACTTTGTCTCTGCCGATTGACACACGCTGTCGAGCAAAGCGGACGGGTTGTAACCAAACACCTCCAGCGATCGATGAAGATTACCAACGCGTCTCACCGAACCGACCGACATCTCCAATGTGACGTCACCCTGCGCAGGCATCATCTCAAAGTCATCAGGAACAGGCTCTGCAAGCTTCCTTCCACATACGGCGGCCACTACAATATGGCAGAAGCGACTCGTGTGTTCCGGATGGAATTGACATTCCTAAACGGGATTTAATGCCAGCGCGAGGATCAAGTTTCCCCACCGACGGGGGCACCGCCACAATGCCCCCCGTGTCCCACAAAGACGACATGCAATCTCGTTGCTTTCTCGTTCCGCTGCTAGAGTGTCCAGTTCGTGCTCTCGTGCACACGAAGAATGTATTAAAGTTTACGCGAAAACCAAGAGCCAAAACAAAAACATTCACCGCGGCTTTCTTGCTGAGAACGTGAGTTTGCATTACTTCCTAACGACAATACAGCGGGCCCAGCGAAAGGCTAAAAGCCAACAGGCACAATAAAAAAAAACTGCAAGCGTGAGAAACATTGACCGAGAAACCGAGTACATCAGACTATGGCGCGGTTCGATATAGTATGCGACCAGCAGTGGCATGGCCGGGAAGATGTGTGCCATTTCCTCCTGTGACACCCTGGAGTGATTTGGCCCAAACAGGAGTTGGTGAGTAAGCGAAAAAGTACATCCAACGTACACAATGCGAAGCTATTCCGGGACATTGGCATACAGCTCTGACCAATCGACCGATCTCACACAGGGCAAGTCTTTGCGCACGGCCTAATCTGTGCCAAAATGGATATTCTAACGTGTTCTCGAAACGAAGGTGTATTGGAGAACACGATCATCAGCTGCCTTCACTAACCACCACATAAGATGTACCGTCGATTCTCCCCGTTACAAGAAGTCACTCTAACTACAAAATGCTACATACGCCATCGTTTGGTCCTAGTGCTAACGGTAAATAGCGATGTGTTCTAATGCACGAACATGGATGCTCGTCGGCTTCCTCTCCCCCGTCTTACAAGTGTGCGCTTTGTGAGGAGTGAGAAAATAAAGCACTTAACGATCGTAACGAAATCTTCGCCGCACAACCGTACCAAGAGTGGCATTCTTGGCTTAGCGGTGTTCCATTTGGGAGATTCTTCACCCCTGGTACATTAGATCTTCACGCTAGAATCGATCAGCGTAGCAATAACAACAACAACAACAACAACAACAGCTAAAGAACACGAACCAGCGACACAAAAGCGAAGTGCGATTTGACAGGCGCAAAGATCGCTTAACGCGTTGGTTGGGTGCGAGTGCCCTTTAACGACACAAGGCGGCTTTTGGGATGTTATTAACCTGCGGGAAAAGGTACAATGAGAGGCGACAGAGAGTCAATTTTAATTCCATTCGAAACGGAGCGATGATTCGGATGCCTTTGGAAGTCATTACACTTTGAACGATGTTGTTGGAGGTGGTAGCGTTGGAAGAACATCTAATACAGTTTGATGAAGGTTTTATGGAAGGGCTGGCTGTACACTTTCTGTTGTGCTTCCAGAATGTTTCATCTCACCCAATAATTTGTACATTTGATTTAAAGTAGTCTCTACCTTTCACTTTCGTAGTAAATCTCTTAGTTCCCCTAAGGACCATCTTCAGATAGTGTATAGTTATACGGCTACACAGCATCATTAGGGTCTCTCGCCCTCAATTAAGCCACAATACAAGGTTTAGTAGTTTTCATTTTTGAATGACTTTTGTTTTCCGTTACTTTTCTACTCCAACTTCTCTCGTTATGTCATCTCTACTGCTACTGCGGAGAGACCCAACCCAGGCACCCGGTACGGCAACCAGACATTTATCAACCTAGCAGTCCATTAGTTTGAATTGGATCTAGGCACACGTAATGGCCTACAAGGAAAAACAAAAGAAAAAAAAGGTTCTTATACTAAAAGCCAGCTAAAGAAGTGACAAAACAGGGGCAACACTGTCTCTTAGAGACAAACAACGAAAGCGAACGTCCGTGCTTACCGGGTGACGAAAAATCCGACCTGTGCCTCCATGGTACCAAGCGTAAATAAACGTCCGACCACAAGCAGACAGTGGTTTTATCGAAAAGTGCACCACGGTGAGTTGTTGTTGTTGATGTTAATCCCATCACCATATTGTCCCAAAACCCAACAGCAAGCTTGAGGGGGACACAGACAGGATCAGATAATTCACCCACCCAGCAGCTACTCTGAAGGCACCTCTCTTTTTTGTTCAACCTTGTGCGACCTGTTTCAGGGGAGCTGTATATTGAAAGCCAGAACCAGATAAATCTGCGTTGCTAGGAGCGACAGTGGAATGTTGTCACATTTCGACGAGGGCTTAATCGGTGGCAATGTGACATTGGATGAATTCGGGTTTTGCAAAACCATCATTCCGGGTGGCTTATCGAGTGGTGGCTGTTTTTCGGCTTCTTGTTTTTATATCAGTTCTTTCTATAAAGAATGATTTTAATATTCATTTGTTTTAACATGCCCTGTAGGCATATTGCTCCCAACAAATATTGAAAAAATAAACATGCATTTCCTCTTCAATTCAGTCGTTATATCAACAAACAGTAGCAGCCACAAAACTGCAGCTGCAATATTCATTCATCGAAAGCTCCAATGCCGCAACGCAATGTCACTTGAAACGTGCCGGTCCGGTTGTCAACTTACAGCTAATTGGTGCAACATGAACATGAGCAGTAGCAGCATCGTGCAGTAGTGAAACAAGACCCCCTCAACAACCTGCACCCTTCGCCGGCGTAGTAGCAGTTCAGGTTCGGGGTGTTATGTTTTTGATTGTGTTTTGTAACAATCAAAAGCAAAAACAGAATGGGGCCATGTCCTAGTTTAAAGGGGCCACCGACCGAAGAAACCACCGTCGGTCATATCTTGTCGGGTTGACACGCACGTTGTTGCCCGTGGTTATGAAATTTAGGGTTTGCGCGAGATGCAGCGCGCTGGGTATGATAAATCAAAAATCGATTGATTTTAAAACGGACCAGCACAATTGGGATGTTACTGGGTGCATTCTGATATGGGAGAGCGCAAGTGATGAGTCACTGATATTGGTTGATGGGCAGGCATGGAAAGGTACCCAAACAAGCAAACAAGCTCATTGCTTCATCTCTCAAAGAGACTCCTACGGTCAGGAGAACAAGCTTCTGAACTTTCGATTCGATAAGATTGTGATGTTACTTCAGCATTGTTGTCTTGTTAAATAATTGCCTCTGCCGTTTGTACGCTTTTTACCGGATATCCAAAACTAGGGATGCTTCGTGATGCACAGAGGAAGAATGAAGAAGAACCAAGAAACTAATCCTTATATCTTTGTTCCTTTCCCATTTCTTTTTCTTGCTCTAGCTAGACGCATCCATCAATCACCGAACGCACCCTGCAGGAATCCCTCACCTAGTTTCGTTAGACCGGAGAGACCATCTTAGCGGGTGGATAGAATCCTTACAGCTTCATGCACACCCAATGCAAGGTGAAGGTGAGTCGTATCGGAAGCCCATAAATCAATCAAAATGTCAATGCACCGTGTACGGCTGCGAGTGTTGCTACACTCGCTCGAAGGCAAGCGCCTTCATGGATCGCCGATGCGGGATGCGAGAAAAGCGGAACCACAACTCGAATGTCTTTATTTGTGCAGCTTTGCTGCCAGCATCCCTTACTGGGTGGCTGGTACGGGACAGGATGTAGCCTAGAATTGTTGGCATCCCGTCCGAAGGTAATGATTACTGTCAGATCTGAACGTGCGCATGTCATTCTTGAATCGCAACAGGTCTTGCTGGGGTAAATCTTCGAATTATAAGTGAAGAAGATAAAGCACATGAAAATGTGGTTTTTAAACGAAGAGGACAGACAGGGGTGCAAACTGAGCGCAGGCGTTATTTCAAAGATAAACTCTTGGGTGGATACTAAAATATTTTAAAGTACCTAATATTTAACACTGCGTAACTTTTATGTCTTAACAAACTAATCGTACAGGAGTTGTTGATATGGTTTTGACAATTCTAAGAAGCCGAATGATTGCCCTTCCAGTTGCGTATCCGTGCTCCCGTAATTGCACCACTCACAACAACAAACGATTTCAAACCGTCGCAATCCGAATTGCCAACTTGCCATTGGATATGGTCATATAACAAATGGGACGACCCGTGTCTGTACGCTTGTTTGAAGATGCGTAGCCTTTACTACCACGACCACGCCAGTTACGCCAGACGAGGCGTAGCCTCGCAACAGATGCAAAAATATGCGCATGCTACAGAGTGCGGAGTCCCATCGGAGCAAAAAAATAAAAAAATAAAGCGAAACTGTTAAATCGAACATGAAAAGCGCATAAATGGAAATTGATAATTAAAGTCCAGCAGCGGACCACGATCCACGGGTTCTTCATGATGCTGCGCCACAAATAAGGAACCTTCTGGAGCTTGAGAGCACTCAGGATCCAATACGGAACAGGTTCTCGCACTGCAAATCAGCCACGATATACCACAAAAGGCAAATACAAAACCGTGGGGGACACCCTGTTCCAACATCGGGTTGGTTATCGATGAATAATTTGTTTGCGGGCAGTAGAAACCCGATCACAGCTAGAAGCTAGTTCTGCGTTCTCAATTACTCTAGCTGCGGTGGAAATAAATACGAGAAGAGTAAAAAATGGCATAAAACTCACTTTAAAAAGTATACAAACGCAAGTTAACTAGCAAGATAAGTACACAGAAGTAGAATTGCAGCAAATAGGAGCGAGGTAAAGTGGCACACAAGTGCAAAAGAATGAGAGAAAAAACCAAACAAAACGTATAGAATAAATAAAGGAAAAAACCAATCGACTGGAAGCAATTGCAGTCCCGATGCAGTAGGAAGAAATGGGCATCGCAAAACGTAATGTGCAAAAATAACTCGTGTAGTAACACAGAAAACAAACAGTGCATGCGAAAAAGTATGATTAATGAAATAAGGAAGAGCGACCGGCCGGCGATAAGCGCGAACAGCCAGCTTCTTCGTGCGTGGAATCGTCGCCCGTTTGTCTTCTGCAGCGAGCGGCAGGGCGCTGCTGCTGTTCTCAGGTTTGTGCCGTTTGTGTAATGGGTGCTTTCCTTCCGCTCCCAGTCCTGGGGAGCCTCGGGGGTCAGGGATGAACGGAGCCGCAATCGCACGGCACTTTGGAGCAAGATTCGAAATTTATGATATGTTTGTTTGGCGCATGTTTCACCGTACCCGTTGGGGTGAGCATTATAACCGGGCGGGCAGGAAGCGAAGCGGGCACAGAGATGATAAATTTGCTCATTGTTCTTGCGTTGTCTTGCGTACGAACGATATCTTAGGTTGCTGGGTTGTTGTGATGCACCGTCGTCCTGTGGCGTCCTGCTCATCGTCTGTTTTCACCGAGATTCGCACGGACAACGGTGGCAAAGGAGATGGAGTCAATTCTTGGTCGCGATTGGGATTGCGTTGCCCTGCAGTCGTCGACCGATGACATCGAAACTGCATTGACGATTAGCCCTGCGGGAGGATTTGAAAGCAAATTGCATCAAAAGGCTCACAACGGCCTGGGAAGATGGATGCGTCTGTACCGTGGATCTCCAAAGAGCTCTTAGGAAGATCTGTTCACGTGGTTTGGATTAGACGTCTTAACATCAAGTACGGTTCTATCTGCTCGTTCATCAATATTTCATTCATGCACACAGCTAATAACAGCTATGCAGCAAATCTCTCGGGGCATCGACGGATCGATTTCACGATGTGCTTTCAATCGTTGAAAATGGGCAGTGTTCAATCAACAGCGATGCACTGTGTGAGCTGGAAAGCCAGAGCACAAGAGTTCATCATCTCCAGAAGCGACATCACAAAACGACACCCAAGAGCAAGTCGGTGTGGCGCGCTACTCCAGCAACTTTCGAAAACCTTATCAAATATTTACAATCAAATTATTATCCATCCCATGATAATCCGACTCCGGAAAACGTCTCGTCAATAATGCAGGCTAGATCTCTGTCTCTCTATCTCTCATTCGCTCGTTGCTGTACACGCTGCAATTGATGGGCATCGAAGTTGGTTTTCCTGCTCCAGCCGGTCGGTGGTTTGACTTTAGCAAACTCAATGCTCATACCACCAAACTCCAGAACGAAGTGAAGTCAAACTATTCTCCGGCAAGCGCTGCTCCGGCAGCAAACACAAACACGCTCGTAAAATTTCCACGCTTTCCCGACCAGCCACTGCGTTCCCGGAGCTGGGACCACAAGCAATAGGAACTTTTTAACGAGCGATCAAACTATGATCGTTAGCGAGAGTGGCGGACTTTCGTGAATGCTGTGCTCGCAGCGTAAGTGGGAATGTAATGGAATGGATTAGTACTACCGCCGGGATCTCTCCAGTACCAGTAGGCGGGGTGTCGAGTGCAAAAGTGTAACACACCGAACCCGAAGCTGTGATGAAGCTTTCTGGGAAATGTAATAATGCTACGGCCAAGTGTCGTTAGTATGTATGCCTGCTAGTGCTTTATAAGTGCAGAATAAAGTGGCATGTATTTCTACTAGTGCCGAATGATGTGGTAGTTGAAAGCTAGCTTTTAATTTGTGATGTGTTGTTAGTCGAAAGGTACCGATGTGTAGATTCAACACATGAATAGTTAAATCATTTTTTTAAAATGTTTTTTGATTGAACGTCCCGGACTGTGGATGACTTCACAAAATCCAATCAAACTTTGCATAGTTCTTAAGTATTATATACCAGAATTTTTCTATCACTGTCCAGAACATCCGCTATAATGTCCTTTAGCTTAATTGAAGTGTACTAAGGCAATACATCTGGCGGTATTTTTAAACATGTAGGATTCATTATTTACTTGCGCATCCTGCGCTACAACCACTTAGCAGTATTGGTCTGCTGCATGAGTGTCCAAACCCGCTCAAGCAAGCAGACAATTTTAAGGAACCAAAATTAATTGATTAATACATTCACTGAATCTGATAGAACTGAACTGACTATAAATAATCCATACATAACAAACAATCTCCAATTGAATCGCTTCACTACTAACAAGTTCATTAAACAGAGTTCGTTAGATTTCAATCTGTTAACAAGCACTGTAAATATGAAATTACATGCAAACTGTTTTGCAAAACACTGCTTGTAAATATAACGCCAAAGCCTTGTAAATTGTTCCAGAATATTTTTGTTCATTTTCAAAACATATCCAAACATTTTCAACAATAAAACACAGCGTTTTCGATGTAAAAATACACAAACGACACACTTGAAACTGCATTCCAGCTGCAAGAACAGCAAGCAATTCGATATTTGCCACCTAAAACCAACCACCTGTGCCGACTGCATTTCCTGTGTTGCATGCGGATACCGTTTTTTACGGTCCCCTCTTCTGTTTTTGTTTAACCTTTCCCACACGCCAATTCACTGTACGCAACCTGCCGCCGAGCACACCGAGCGTGGCTAATGCCGAACGTTGAACAAGAACAAAGTGCAAAACGAAAAACCCAACCGGACCCCCTTCCGATTGCTAGCGATCAGCAAACAGCAAGGAATCAACAAGGTTCAACACGGTGTGTATTTTCCGAGCCCGGTTCGCGATTGCAATTGCATTGATCTATATTTAACTACCACGCGATGGTTGCATCCCGCGTGCTGTAATGTGAAGCAATTTTATGCAGCCTTTATTTTTTTTTGTTGCCCGCTTCTCCACAATGTTATACGCCCGCCTTGCCTATCGGCTGCCTCTGGGGTCTGGCTTATCGATTTTCGAACCGATGGTGTTCCAGGTGTCAGGCTTCACATATACGCTGCCGCCACATCCTCGCAACAGAAAACCAACTTCCTCGTCCGATACGTATCGGAGAGTCCCTATAGAAGTGTGCTTTTTTCCTTCCCTCCCACATCCCTCGCATGATTTTTGCTCCTCTTCTGCTCCCAATGTTCGCCCGCGAGCGCCTTGTTTGAATATCTTATTTACCGGATCACGCCATGCATATTAATCGAACCCGTGTGTTGAGGGTTGAAATTATTCAATCCACCCGGTTTTTGTAGCCCTGGCCCGAGCTTCCCCTTGTCCCCATTAGAATCACCGTCACACACGGACGCAAACGCCAGCATCCTTCCGCGTACGGTGGATGCACACACGCGGGGTAGTAAAAGTGGGGTTCAGTAACCCCGAACGGCACCACACTACGCGTCCCGGGGTACAGTTATCTATTAAGCAGAAATTAGATTAAAATGCATACATCAATCAACTGACTGGCGGAGGTAGCTGGGTACATCATCCGTCCTCCCCTCCCCCCGTATGGGTGTAACCCTCCATATGGTCATGTCGCTCCGATACGTTCAGGAATCGAAGCGTGAGGAATTCATTAGAACGCATCCACACACACACACACACACACTCGCGGCGCACGCTCTGTGGATGATGCTTGACTTTTTCCCTTTGCTCATGTGTCCTCCAGTTCAGGGCGGCAGAAAGGGAGAAAGGTTCAGGCAAATTGTTGGAAAAACTTCACCTCATAAAATGTAGGCCCTGGAAGTTATCTCGATTGACTAAACACAGGCTGGAGCGGGAGTGGGGGTTCTTGTCTAGACTAGACGTACGAGAGGACAACAATTTTACGCCTGATTTCACTACGGGCAGAGATGAGTGGATAACGTGTTTAATTGTTCTCGAGTTACCTTCGATGCAGCCGTCAGAGTTTGATAGAGATCGATGGCATGGAAGAGCAGATGTCTTGTAAGAGTTGTACCCAGGAAAGCATACAAGATTGTTATGATCCGAAGTGACTAATCGTTGCACTGATATTACACATGGAAAAACGATATAATTAACACTTCAACACTTCTTTATAAATTAAGTTACCCGAGACCTTCATGACATCGCAAAATACTCCTGACAGATCGATATGATTCGAAAGTCTTTCTTGTAATATATAGCTTCTAATATTGATTCTCACTGCTACTCCTCTAAACAAAAAAAAATGAAATGAGGCACACAGAAAACACAACAAATAATTTTGACAATTATTTATGGTACATAAGATATTTTTGGAGAGCCTCAAGGAACATGAGTACTCGCCAAAATAATAAAAAAAATATTATGGATAACTAAATTTGGAAACTGATGTGAAACCTCGAAGATCAGATTGATCACCTCACTAAACTCTCAGAAATTTTAAATCTAACCCCTGCGTCTAAAACTACAGCTGCACACGAAACGAACTTCTATATATCCCACAACTAATTTTGCACTGCACAGTTCACTCATCACTATGCACCACGGGGACTCACTCAACTCCAATAGCTCAAGTGTTTCCAGTACGGCTCGCGCGCGACAACTGAATTCAGCAAATCGATCCCAAAACCTCCTTCCCTTTTAAAAAAACCAGGCGTATCCACATCGGCACGCGAGGACACGGACACGCTCAACATGTGCGTACAAGCACGTCTTCGTATCGGTCGTTTTTTTGTGTGTGCACATCGGTCCTTGTAAATTCAAGCCGTCGAGACACGCCGGTACAACCCCACTCTCTTCCCGTCGATGTACGCCGATAGCATCACTCGATAGAACGCGCACATACGCGAAGAATGAGATCCATTTTCTGCGCCACTAATGGGCCACTCTTTCCCCCAGCCCTCACTGTCCCCCTCCCGCTCTTCTCATCAGCACAGAGGTGACGCATCGCGGGCCCCGCGCTAAGGTTAGTGGTCGATTTCGCACGGAAACTCCACGGCACCGCGGCAGGAGGTCGTGCGATGTTAATGAATCAGCCGAACCTATCGCGATGACCCTCGATCCGTTCGATTGGCAGGGCGAACACTGTCAAAGCGTGTCAGTAGGGGGAAGATAAGTGGGGTAGTGGCGGGTGATAAGAAGCAAACAAGGTATGGGATGGGTAGAGAAAACCGGGGCTGCCCTATACAAGCCACCACTTTCTTCAGCTCATTTGAAGCCACACATACACACACACACGATCGTAGCGTTTTCTGCTCTACACAGGGCGCAGATGAGCTGACTTGTGGCGTATGTGACAGGTATTAAGGCAACGTCCTGGAGTGAGTCACTCTCCAGGTGTATGACATGATCGGCCATCCGTGGGTACGGGGACACACATCAAATACCGTTCCTCTTCGAGTGACGTATGGGGTTCAGTTCACTGGCAAGGACGTTAAGAAGATGGGCATAGCAGCAAAATGTTGTTGCTGAAAGAGATGGCAAGAAGATGTTTGTTTTTTTTTTTGGGAAGCGTCATTGTGCGGGTTTTTCCACCATTTTTTACATTGTTTTGAAGTCCGTTACATTTTTATCCAAATTGCCGTTAAGTTGATTGAGAAGAGATTGTGGTTGAGAATGAAAAGGGACATTTATATGAATTTAGATCAGATTTAGACTTGATTTAAATCTGTTTTAGACTAGAATACTGCTACTGCACTAGCTAACTAGAATACTGCTGCTAGTTGCAACACTCCTATCATAAATGGAGTTACAGGTTAATATCCTAACAAACTTGTAATAATCTATCAATTCCAACATTGAAACTTCATCTATTAAAATCATTCTTACATTAAAATCAAATTATAAATATCAAAAACTATAAATATAGCTGTATGAAATCAAAGCCCCCAAAAACCGCTTTACTATAAGCAATGCTTCAATTCAGAAATTAAAATCTTCTTGAAACGATTTAAATGTTCTGGCATGTGGTTAAATTCTCGTCATTCAAAATATCATATATCTGAAACTGAACTTACCTTCCAACTTAAAACTCCAACTCCGAGATGGATCCCAGAAATCGTCAATAGTTCAATACTGTTCCTGCTGATCAGATTCCGATCGTAGCGATAAACGTAATTTCGTGTACTATTACACTTCCGACAAGTAACAGCAATAAATACGATATCTTACACGATCTTAACAAAAAAACACACACACACACTGGTCGCACAATACGAATATTTTAATCGATTGTATTCTATCGAAACATAGACTTTACATTCACTCACCTACAGGTGCTCCAACACCTTCACCAACGATCAAATATACACCTCTACCTTTCTTACACTATCTTTCTCATACACACACGCTCACGCACACACAAAAACACTTTTCAAGGGTGTCCCGGATGTCCGGCGTTCCGGCGGTGGGCACCAATGCACACGGGAAGGAAATATTCTTCACCTTTGCTTCGCACCAAATTTCACCCTTTACTACTGCTGCCACTGAAGGTTTCTTTTCCGTTCTGCCGCGTTCTTTAGCTCGTTTGCCTTTCTACCTTTACGCAATAACGCTGTTTTCGTGTTTTATCCGTTTCTCTTTTCTCTCGTTTCGTTTCGTTCTTCTGGTTAAATGCTTCTTTTTCACCGGCCGTTCTTTATCGCCTTTATTTATTGGCCTTGGTTTTCTCTTGTGCCTTGCTGGGTGATTTCGTGATTTATGGATCGGATTCCCGTTTTCACACGGCTCGCGCCCTCACGGTGCCCTACGGTACGGTACGCAGCAGCGATATCTCCAGAGGCTTTTCTTATTTCTCGATCGATGTGTTCGCCGTGTCACTATGGGCAGTGGCCGCTCGAATGCAACGCCTCCAGTAGTGCTCCCACGGTGTGCTCCAGGTCATCGAAGACTATCATCCTCAGCTCGCCGCCCCAAAAAAATGCCTCGAAGCTACGGGAGGTCAGTTGAGAACGTACAACCCGACGACAACGACACTTTTTGTAACACACTTGAGGCGTCGAAACCCCGATCGCAACCTGTCACTGAGCGCTGAGTGTCAAACGTCGTACGCGCTCTGCAAGAATATTGCCAGAGATTTAGATGGTCGTCCTGGTGTATCAATCGATGGGAATTCAGTAGCGATGAAAACCAACTTTTAATTAGCCTTATCAGCTACAGTTACTGGGCTGCAGCTGCTACTGCTGCAAGCATCACGCACTGCCACAGCATCCAAGCACGACCTTTAGAATCTTTCGCATGGGCCTTTCAAGACAATCTGAAAACGGGGAGAACAAGAAGAAAGAAGCGTGTAAGCGTATGTAACCGAGCAAAGCGATTTACGATTCATCCCGCCCGATGTTGTCCGTGATGATGGAAGACACGAGACGTTGGACGGCAGTACCAGTTACAGTTAGGTCGTCCGATAATGGAATAAATCATCCGTAACGTAAAATGGAAATCCAAAACTTGAATCCGGCTCGCTGTGTACAAGGTAAAGCAGAGTGCTTCGTCTACAGATACAAACACACACACACACATACACGCCGAGAAAAACCGGCTCCTCCAATGTTCGATTCCTGCTGCATCTAATCAACAGTGGAGTGGGCCACATGCTCGGCGAGCTTAGGATCGAAGTACGCCCATTTGGTAAAATGCTCACGGTTCAGTGACTTTCCGCTGAGTCCAGCCCGATGATGATGGCAACACATCTCTCAATGTACGTGGATGTGAGTGGTGGAATGCGCCGGCAAGAGATGGTGTACAGCTGGAGTACATTAAAACCGTCGCGTGACAGTGAGTTGATTCATGTTTGATTAATGTACACATCATACTGCGCGATGTTACGTTTGTCTAGTTCGGTTCGGAGGTTTCACAGTCGTCTCGCTCGCAGGCAACGAAATCAATCGAGCAAGACAGTGAAAGCATCTCTTGAAGTTTTAAGCTGGGTAAACATATAAAAGAATGGTGCTGCTGGGAAGAGCAAATTTTGATTGCGTCCCAAGAAATTCTGAGTTAACGTCAATGCATCCCAATGGAAACATACCTTCGCCTATGCCGAAGCTTGTGCAAATTAGGTCACCCTAAAACACGAATTCCTTGTTTTTCATCCCCACCCGAAAAGCCCAGAAACCCTTCTACCATGTGGCCTTAGCATAATTGCTCCCCACATCCTTAATACCTCACCACTTTCTTACGCTTTGAAAATTATCCGACCCAAATACACGGAGCGATAGAAGAAACAAAAAAGCAACCCATTTTACAACGACCATAAATTGGGAGATGGGCTCCGTTTCACGATGCGTGCTTTTTGCTCACCTCCTCTTAGTCCGCTTTAAAATTAATCCAAGTCGCCTAGTTTCGTACATCCGCCTGAGTAAGGGCGAGCTGGCAGCAAACTTTCATCCCTGGATCTTTCGGTTTTTTTTTTAATGGGAAAAACATTTTAAAAGCCAAAGTTGGGTGAAGTTTGATTTATAATTATTATCGACAAGCCAGTGCCATGGCGCAGGGGTGGGTTAGTGCTTTATGACCTTCCGCGAAATGGGTTCGAGTACGAGACGTAGTGTTAGGTGTCGGTGTTGCTGACACGCTAATATCGGGTCACATTTTTCAACGATTGTGTGTAGAGTATTAGTAGGAGAGAAAGAGCGCGTGCTAAAAATATATATCGCAAAATTTATTACCCCATCACAAGGGTTTATGGAGATTAAGACTGTTCGGGCAGGAAAAAGTAAGGTTGTAAAAATATAAAAAGGATTCTTTTTTATGGGGCTTTGCAGTTTGCATGGACCAATTTGTGAAAGTTAATATTAAGAAAAGAGAGCAAACTAACATAGCCCTCTCAAATAGTTTCGGTATACTGTACTGTACTTAAGAAGTTATAGGCTGCTGTCAGTAAAAATCAATTATTTTTATGTGTCAGTAAAACCGCTCACCAGATCTTACGTCTACAGGTTTTTTTGAAGGAAAAACAAAAGAAAACTTAACTTAACGTATTAAGGATACAAATATCTCATAATTATTAACAACCAAGGTTATGTGATCAAGAGATGGTCTTCATCTCCATAATCCTAGAGATGTCCATCGGTGACTCAGTTGTAGACGACTTTGATGTTTGGCTTATACAGCGGAAAGCGTGAGGTTGCAGGGAGTATCTCAGGAACATCGATCTCTTCGCAGATGTACATACAATTGGCCATTCCAAGACATTGGAATGGAATTAGAAATGAATATAATCACGATCACTGTTTTAAAAGACCTTAAGAGGTAATCAAATGCTAAACTGGCCTCAACTTAACAAGACACAAGAAATAAGGACGTCAATGATGCAGAAGCAGAGTCCTCGTTGGCTATTGTGACATCGACATGATTAGTTTGCAGTCTGCTACTACTTAGCCAAAATCGATCAACGGATCAATCAAGAAGATCAATCATTCAATGGGATTATTTTTGGAGATTGATAAATGATGCTTAACTACCTTAGGAGTGGTTGAGAACATTGGACAAACCTGTCTCAAAAATTGCCCCGGAAATGTATCCGCATACTGTTGAGGTAAATAAAAAGTCTGTCTATAATGTTTTATTATCTCTGGTATAAAACTATATGCCTACAAATCCATTCCCAAATAAGCCTTTTTGAGCTTGTTGCAAATTCCTTAACGAAAACTTCGGTACTGAAAAACCGTCACGCGATAAACAATTACCAACACAATGACGAAACAATTATCAAACTCCTTCCTTCACCCGCGTTTCTAGTGGTTCGGCCAAACTCTCACTTTTAATGCGATAATGCGAGAATGTGAGCATCACCCAGGGCTATAATTTCCTCATTCCCAGCTAGCAAACTCATTTCCTCGCAACCGGTCCCACCGGAGCCGGTACACACATCGCCCCTGTTTATGATTATGCACCGAACGCATTTGGGACACAGAGCACACAATTGATGCAATTACTGAACCGAACATATTCATTCCATCTCGTGAAGCTCTTGTTGTCGTTCCACGTACCAAGACTTTCGTACGGGCTCAGCCAGGTTGGCCCCGGGGAAGCTTTAGACACTGCACTACCGAAGGCAAAACCCCTTTTATCGGGGGAGTTACGAGATATTGGGGACCGGACCTGTACTTAGCACCTCCCGGCCACACAACAACTCTACCAGGCCCACAATGAAACACACACGAACGAGTTCCGGCACACGCAAACGATTGCGTGTTGCAAAAACTGCATGCCGGGCCTTTTCCTACTCGCCTCGGAATATTGTCGCGTCATTCCTGTGTTCGGGCGAATGTCCAGAGGGGGAGGGGGGGGGGGGGGGAAGGTGAGGGCGACCTTTTGTGTAAAGCGAACGGTTATGAAACACCGGCGACGCTCGCTCCCTGTGCACTGTGCGGGACGACAGTGGACATTCGGTCCAAGTCCGGTATGAGATTGTGCTGCCAGTACATTTGCGCACACAGCTGGGATGAGTGAAGATGAGAAATTCCAGCAACATGGAAACCTTCGCCCTATTTCGCCACGAGATTAGTTTGGCCCAATGTGCACGTTTATTTGCAATAGCAAACCCCGCAGAGAGCAGCAATAACGATTCCAAAAATGATCCACAGATCAATAAACCGACACGGGGAAACCGCCGAGACCCACGGGTGTTCGCCGTTATGGGAAGCTTCACACTCCAAACATCCCGAGGTTTCTCCCGGTCATTGAGCTAATCGGTCATAAATTATGGGACGGAAACGACACCTCACAACCCACAATATCCCAGCTGTGTCATAAAACCCTGAAATGTCTCCATGTTCCTATGTTCCAGATGATATTGGTCCAGAGCGGCGTGGTGTGTTTTTTTTTTGTTTTGTATATCTCTCACTCTCACTATCTGCATATCAAACGCTTCGGTATATCTTCACCACCTCGTCAGCCAACCGAAAACCGGTTCCAGCTGAAAGTGAGAATTGAAAGTGAAAACTGCGCGCATAATGATTGCACGCGGACTTCAAACCCTGCCCCGGACGGGCACCAGCTACGACCAACCACCTCCTCCCTCGCCGACCGTATGGACATGGTTTTGGAGAGGGCCCTCTCCTGCTATCGAGCACAAAATACGGTCAAGTTTGCCGTCGTCCGGTTCCGAAAGAAACACGTAAAATTAAGCCATTGCGGGGTAGGGGGTGGGGAGAAGGTCGGGCACACTTACGGTTAATCCGAGGCCACCGGCAAAAGGGATTTTGTTGGGTGAAGGAATTGGAACGTTACCGTGGTGAGTTAAGTGTGGGGTGTCCAAAAACGGGCAAAATGCATATTCAGCCTAGGTTTGTTTTGCATTGCAAAGCTTAATGGTAGTGTTGACTTTGGGATTTGTTATTCAAAATTGTGCGAGAAACCATTTCAACAAGAAACAAGAAATTTGAAAAATTGTGACACTATTTTGATTACCATTTGAAAGCTGAGCTATTTTTATAACCGCCGCAGCAGCTCTATTGGTAAACATGAAGTGAAAATTTGAAATATTTATTGGAAACTGGACACCGAAGCTACCGAAAACTCCAATCCAACGACTCCGCCTCTTCATTCTGTATTTTTAGATTGCCTCACGCAGAAAACGAAAGCAATTATCTGATTAATCCACGGTGCGCTTCAATGCCGTGCCGAGCCTCTAATTAAACGTTGCTTCATTTAGTTACAGTCACCACCTCCTCTAGCACAGGCACAGCTCAAAAAGGATTCATTACACCATCATCCCCCAAGAGTTTGTCCGTGTCCAGAGGCTGGCTTCTCTTGAGGCTTAATGTTTTTAAAAGGCTTTTACTTTTCGTAAATGCCGCTAGGCACAATCTTCGTCCGAACCACGCGGGGCGAAACGGGCTGAGAAATGAAATTAATAAATTTTCAATTTTCATTTTCCCCAAACCTTCTCGCTGCTTGCTGCTGTATTGCTTTTAAGGCATACGATGAGATATACATCATCAACCGAATCTTTCACAGCC
>AXCO02003611.1:0-23105 GCA_000473525.2 Anopheles melas | reverse complement strand
AAAAAAAAACAACAAAAATCTCGTAAGGTCTTAAAGTCCCTTTACAGCAAGGTAGCAGAGGGCGTTCTAAGGGTGCTTTGACGTTGATGATGGCGATGATGATGATGGTGGTGGTGGTGGTGCTGCACCCTGGTACACTAGCAAACAGGGGAACTGGCGGAGGAAAAACAGGGCGGGAATTGAACCGTGGTAGCAGCTGCCAGCCAGCCATGATGTGAGCGCCATATGTTGCACAAGGGGAAAGGAGAGAAGGTCTGGGAAGCTGCAGAGCGTTTGCGCAAAGAGTAACATTCGCGGAAGGTCCTGTTTCGCGCGGCTGTTAAATCGATGGGCTCGCGTAGCCTCACGGCCCCTGTTGGGCACCAATATGGCCATCGGGATGACGGTGAAGGAGCTCCCGCAGGGAGGTGTTAGTTGATCTCACGCCACGATCTCAATCACGGCACCCGGAGGGGGCAGTGTGTGTTTTTCTCGGGTGCAAAAATGTATTTCGCGCCGTTTCTAGCCAAAGGTACAAAAAAGGGAAAATAGTCGTTGGCGTTGTGCTTTTCACGGTACCTCACGGTGCAGCTTTCGTGCTGTGTCATTGTTCGCGGACGCACATTTGGCATCGGGCACACGGAAAAGTGGCTGTCGTGCTGGGCAGACTCAGGAGCAGCATTTTGCAGCCGCGGGTCCGAAAAAATGAGTCCCACCAGTGTCTGGCCTGCCTGCCTGCCGTCCCGATGTACGCCCGAGGGCTTCCTGGTTTTGTACAATATCGATCGTAACGGATATAGATTTTTTTTTCGGGGGTTCGTCCGTCGGGAAAAGAGCTTCTAAAACAAGTAGCGGGCTTTGGTCGAAGCGCACCACTCGAACGGCGAATGTCCTGTGGTGTGTCGGGTTGGGTGATTTTGAATCGCATTCAGCGTATTTGGCGTCGTATGGCACGCGGTTACGATGGGTGTGTTTCGCGATTGATGGTCGCGATGGAAAAGGGCACAAAAGCGAACGGCAATGCTCATTTTGTACCGCGAATGTAACAACTGGTGACAAAAGGGATCGTATGGTGCTGCCGAATGGCTAATTGGGGTATTTTTATTTTCGTTGTTTTGTCTAAAGGTGCTGAATGGTTGTTTCGACGCATAAATGGCAGAAACGATTAATTGTCGTTTTCATAGAACTAAAATGCAGGTACGCATAGGCCTAAAAGCTCATTGATAAATTCTTTTGTAAATCCTCGGTTGAACTAGCAAGAATCTAGAATGAATTTAAGATGAGATTAGAGCCAAAAGTGAAGAATTGTGTGACCAAAAACTTCAGCTGCTGTTTCTGGCATTCCAACTGTCTCGAGCTGAAGTTTCCATATGTGAAAATTCATTTAACGTTTGCATAAAAAATGGACTTTTTTCGGCCAGCTGTAGCAAAATAGCTAAGCGAGATAATTTTCTTCCTTGATCATCCTTTGAAAGGTAATTATTGAAGCGTACTTGCAAACATAAACCTTGCAGGCCGACAGAGCCGTCAGCTATCCGGAATTTTCGCCATGTCGAATGAAGACGCGTGAAATGTTGCGTGTAGGCATGATTTAAGATCTATCTTCATTTTTTATCAATTTCTCCCCAGTTTTCACGATAAAATTGTTGATCAGTCCGCGGACTAGGGTGTCATTCCTCGAAATTCCTCCGAAATTCACCCAACAGGATCTCATTGAGTTTTGGCGTCATTGCTTGCCGCTACGAAGCCAGTTGATGCGATTTCTGCTTCCCGATACGTTTGCTCATGCTTCCCAGGTACTATTTCACTGTTTGGCCGGTTGCATCGACGTCCAGGACAAGCTCTATGCACCACTGTAGTCACTTTTCCCTTAAGCATCATTTGGAGCTTCTAGCCGCTCAAAGTCGTCGGCCATTCAGAACTGTGTTTTTTTTTTTTAGACGCTCTGATTGTTGTCTAATAGTGGGAAGATGATGTAGATGCCGAAACAGGTTTATACGACGTCCACAAACTGCCGCACGGAGTGCGTTTTAGACGCTTCGTGGTGCCGTTCTTTGATCGCGCACGCTTCTAAACACAGTTGCCTCACTTTTTTGGCCATTACAGTTAGAATTGGACTGATAGAGGTGTAACATTTTGTCTGGTTATTCATGAGATACTATTATCTAATGTGTCATTTACTTTTTGTTAGTGTGAGCGAAGATAAACCCATGAAAAAGCGGCAATTTTTGATCAATGTTATTAAATGCAAACGTTAACTGGTACAGGGTTTCCGTTTCAAGAACTTACCCTTCTCCAGATTTCGACGATTTTTGTATGAGTTTCAAGGATCGTATTCTGCTTCCACATTCTGCTGGATTGAACTTGAATAGCAAAGAGTTACGAACGAACTATCTAAGTTGAATTGTCTGTCTAAACCCTAATTGCCAACATCTAATATATTGGTATTCGAGAAGAATTTTCTCGTCACAAATTGCTTATATCGCAAATTTCTAATCACAAATTTCAGATGACGCATTTAGCCGTTTTTGAAGTCAAATATTACCATGAGAACTTCCAAGTAGGTTTGTAGGGTTCTATGGAACATCTAGGTAAAGAATATATGGGACAGGTATCTTAATACTTAGCTTATAGCGTTTTGCAATAGCTCTCAGAGTTGATCATTCGCTTACTCAAGGGTGCCCCAACGAAATAATGTATGAAATAAGTTAACGAACGATTCCATAGTTGTACTAATTAGAGAGAACTAACACATGAGCATGAATTGGAACTCCATTGATGCCAGTCACACATATGCCCTTTGTTAGCACAATTTTGAAGCCGCATGGTGCGATTCCAGCTTGAACAGATTGTCCTTAAATCAAACCTCAAGCTCCCTGAACTCTATTGCATTGAAAATCTCCCCATCAATGGTGTTAAAAAGGCTAGAAAAAGGAACCATATTGTACAAAGTTTCACACCAACCGCTCCACTTTGTCCACTACAGCCCTGCCAGCAACGACACGGCATGCAACGAGACGAACGTTCTCACCATCCACCCATCCCGATGGGTCAGCTTTGATTGGGTAATTTTAGCTCCGATTATGGTCAATTTTTGCTCACGGTGTCCATTAGTTTAATCACCTACACTGTCCCCTTCAACTGACCGTTACCGTAGGTGTCGACAGCTATTGTACGCACCCTCCTGTTCGGGTGGACATTTTTAAACGCAACCCTACTACCCTGAAAGTGTCCATGGGAACCTGAAGCATCCAGCAAGTGGTTTGAAGGCAGGGCGTTTTGTAAAGTTTTGTAAAGCCTCACTTTACGGATGCTTGGTGGTGTGATCTGCTTTCGTTGTTATGTTTGCCAGTGACAGTTACGACAAACGACGGTGACACTTTGGCAGCCAGATCACGCGACCGGAAAAAGGGATTAAAAACACCTTCACAGCTTCCTTTCTTTCCCAACCCGAGAGGGGATGTACGCGGGGGAAGACTGATAGAAGGAAAAGAAGCCCCTTTAAAACCCGCCCTTTCTCGCACAAACGTTCCGTCCCCGTCTCCCCGTGTTTTAAAACCGTCGCACCGTGCGTTGTCGTCGGCGTCGTCGCGATGCTTCAGCAACCTTTTGTTGATAGGATTGAATTTAAAGGTCGCCTTTCGCAGTGACGGAGCCTTTCGAAAGTCCTTGAGCGTTTGGTCGACCTAGCGCTTCGCGCCCCGGTGCTGCCAAAGCCAGGCCACACGCCACGCACTTTGCCGAACGCGAAGCAAACCTAATCCTTCGTTCGGTCGTTGGCAGCGTGTCTCACTAGGGCGCGTACGATGGGAGGTAAAGGATTCAACCAAAAAAGGACCCATAGATAAGGAGCAGTTTGAGCACGTGGGCGTGGACGTTGGGTCGCGGTGTTTGAATCGGTCTCGGCAAAGCCCGATTCGGGTGACAAGTTTTTGATAGGATTTGTCATGGGCTGCGGTGTGCTGTGTGCGGCTCCCAGACACGTGGGTGCGGAAGGTAGCAGCAGTATTAGACGCTGAAAAGTGAAAGTTTTTGATTGTTTGTGCGATGAGTTTTGACGTGCTTCAGACGAGCATGACAAGGGGAATGGTTTTATGACATTTTGGAGTAAATTTTTGATTGTAAGTTATTTAATATAATATATTGAAGTTTAAAGAGCGCATTGTCCAGGCACAGAATGATGCCTTGTATGCTTTAACATATTTTAGCGTTACATAAAAATGAAATAATAGTATATTATCGTGAAAAAAACATTCATCCAACAACGCTTAATCCTCACCAAAAACCACCAAATCACATCACCACCAAAACAAAATTGCCAACATATAATCCCAAACATGCCTTCCTTCCGATATCGGGCCTTCCGATCGCTTCCGGCGCCAATTGATCAGCACAATAGGGCAGGACAGCGGCAACCGCACCACCCATGACCGCTCCTAATTGTCACCTACACTATTTCCACCGCCCCAGACATCTTGACACATCCCACCTATTCCACACAACCGACATTGTCACCGACATAAAGCGGCCGTAGTGTCGTGTCGGTAGCAGTAGCAGCAAAAATCGTACCAAACAGCACGATTACAAACCGATTAGCCAGTTCTTCCAGTGCTTCCGGGCGTGTGTGTGTGTGTGTGTGGACAACGTATGCGCATCCCTAGGCCAGGAAAAAAAAGAGCCGCACGACAAGCCCGGAAATAAGCAATACCGCAGGCAGGAATACGCAGGGAAAGAGCCGGAAAACACGGCAGCTCGAGATCCGATTGGATTTGAGCCAATTTAGTCGTCCGGCAGTTAATAATCCCCTCGAGGAGACCCTACGGAAGCAGGACACGGGGGACAATAGTGCTAGTCGGAAAAGGGAGTGCGTTTTCGTTGTCCAATTTTCCCCCGTTTTTCCACCTCGTGTTTCCCAAGTTCCTAAATAGGTTCCAAGGGGTTTGTTGTGAAGGTTGTGCGAACGACGCTCGTGCCACGCGGCGACCATCGTTTTAACGCATTTCGCCTTTTTTTCGTGTCCTTCCGGTAACACTCGTCCCATACACACACACACACACACACACACACCCGAGCGCATCGCAACGGTTTATCATCCGGTGTTATTATCATTTGCTATTGATTTGTTTGTAATACAGTTTAAATTGTTTCCGCCACGAAGTGCGTCGGTGGTGGGCGCGTGTAGACGGCTGTGCGTGAATCGATGGCACGTGTTGCCGGGAATGGTTTGGCTTGTTTTTTGGAATGGTTAGGCTTGTTTCCTTCGATGGTTTGATGAGTTAATTGTAACATTTGACTTTCGGTACCCGCCTCGAGGTAGGAGGCGTCTGCTGGGTCAAGGAGGCTTGTTAGTTTCCGGGCGCTGTCGATTGTTGTGATGGAGGTGTAGGAAGGAGTTTTGGTGTGGCCGGTCACAGGAATGCAATATTGGGCCGCTTAAGAACGAAATTCGCAATAATAATAAAGCGCTACTGTTGCTGGTATGCAACATGAAGAGGAATTATGTCAATATTATGTTGAAATGATACTTAAACTCATTGAATGTAATCAATATTTCGTTAGGAAGATTTGTGGATACTTTGTAAGTTATTGAAAATGCAAATTGTTTGCCAAATTTGTTGGACATTTCAAAGGATTTTTTTTATCAAACTAATGGACTTGGTCTGTGAATTTTAGGGTTAAAGGTGTTGCTAATTAGAGGTCGCTTATAATTCATCAACACAAAAGGTTAATGTTATGTTTTATGTATCAAACGATTAAATTCCATTTCCACTCAATTCGAGCAATCTAAATGACCTTTATAGTATTTAATCTAATAGTAAGAGAAAGAACGAATTGATGCAAACGATCGAGAAAAAAATAGATGAAGTGTAAAATATACTAAAAGTGCTTTTTCGGTTAAAAATTATAAATGTTCATTAAGGAATGCATATCGTTTGAGACTAAAAACAGAATATTTCAGCCGATTTAAAAAAAATAACCAAAAAAGACTCTCATTCTTAAGTTCTATAATTCTATTAATTCTTACATTAACGCTACCTCTAATTGCTTTAATAACAGACAGCGAAAAACATATAATTAATTTGTAAGTCAATTGATAAATTTAATATTTTTTTGGTTGATATTCAAACATCTAATTGACGTATGAAATATTATAAGATTAAACAACAACCCAGTAGCACCTTCCGTTAAAAAGGAAAAAAAAACGATCATTTCTTCAAGATCTTCCCCATCTGAAGCGTTCCGTCACCCCAGGACGCCAGACAAGGCATAACTCGATTGTGCTCATAGTTCCCACCGTTTCACACACATTACCCTTGAGAAACGGATGAAAATGACATCAAACACAGCATCTCCGCGGGTGTGGCAAACCCCCCCGTGCGCGGGAGTGACTTCCGATTTGGATTTCGGTTGATGGTTGTGTTCCGTTTTGCCGGTGTGTCATTATGGTCGTGGTTATTCACTTTCCTCTCGGCTGGTAATTATTTTGCTCTGTCCCGTCGTGCCAGAATGCGTGTGTCTGTGGGTAGAGGGAAGCACCGGCACCAGGATATGGTCGATGTCACCGACGGGAAACGGTTGAATGGAAAGGATGGAATTGGATTGCCCATTTTCGATTCGGTAGCTGCTGCTGATGATGGTGATGCTGCTGGTGGTGGTGGTGGTAAGTGTTTTGTATTTTCCCAAAGGATGGGATTTCCATTGCCGGCAGCGAAAGAGTGGGAAAACTCTACCGGTGGTGTTTGGTGGGCTGTTGATTGGTGTTGGCTTTGACGTGGTTTGCCTTTGAATTGTAATGATGTGGTGTTGCAGGCGAAGTCGCTTTTGTTCGTGTCGCTGTTTGATGGGTTAAGGAGGGTGAATTAGAGGGGTACACGTTTTGAATGAATGTTTGTGAACATTCTGAACATGGTTGTATAAATTAAAAAGAAAAGAAAAACAGTAAAATATTTACAAAAAAAAGAACAGCTAAGAAAACTCAAATATACTTTACATAAATCTGCTAATTAGTGATACACCAACAACAACAACAAATAAGCAAGTATTAGGGAAATTTTGAAAAAGAATATAATTCAATGAATAAGATAAGATAAGATAAGATGAAAGATAAAAAGATAATATAAAAAAGTAAAAATATGGGAAAAAATACACTTCATTCGTAAAAGTACAAATAAAACAAGACCAGAACCAATAGAGAAAAATAAACAGACAAAATGTTAACGGAATAAAGCGTTACAACTCAAAATGTTAAGACATTAACAAATTCGCTGCAAAATACTCATTGATCACTGAAACAGAAACATAAAACATCGTGTACAAATGTTTGAAAACTTTCAGCAAAAATGAACAATGGACAAATTCACAACAATAAAAAGGGAAACAACATTAAAAAAAAAACGGAACAAACCATCATAGCGCAGAGTGCGAAGCAAGCAATACAACAATAACATAATATTGCAAACCAAATGAGGGAAGGCAAACACCATCAAATTCACCATACCACACACCGGAAAAAAGGCATTGTATTAGGCGCGTGCCCTTGGTTGCCGGCAGTGGCGAGGGGTTTCCTGCGCGCGCTCGGCATGAACAATATTAATCGACCGATCGGCGGTAAACCATTATCACAAGACAAGGAGCGGTAAAAAACAAACAGACTTCACTTCATATTTTGCCCCTTTCTTTCCCCCAAGGAAGCGTGTTTGTGGTAGTAAGAGGGTAGTCCATGTTTACCGAGCCAAGAATTGTCATCCTGTTCCCCAAAGCTGACAGTGCAATATGTTTGTTGTTCCAAATTAAAACCAAACACCGTTTTGGTACGTTTGGCGTATCTTTTTAAAACTGGTAACTGTTTAGCAGTGAAGCAGGCAAAGGGACCTTCTCCCTGGATGCTTCTTCGAATGAAGGACTAAGCTCCCGTGGGAGATGCGCTGTGGACACAACCGGTTCGATATTGCTCCGGGAGGCGATGTAGTCCTTGTAGAGCCAGAGAAACGTCCACCCCTGGACGCGGTTCTACCAACTAAAAACTGTCCATCCCAGGGCACGCGTGTGTGTGTGTTTTTGTGTGTGAGGCTAGCATGTTGATACGTAAGTGGGATGATCCGACGATCCTTTCGTAAGCACTGCTCCTTGTTATCACCTTCCATAATCAGTGTCTTCTGCGTGCGCTCTCCCCAGGTCCTATTTTAACCTACTTTTGTAGGTTGGATTGAGCCGGCTTATGGCCATATTAGGCTACTCTGCTACTCCAATACCATCGGTGGTGCGTGTGCGTGTTGGGAAAATATTTACCCCCCAACAAACGGTGCAATATTTGCAAACTGTTTGCAAACCGGTGTGTCACACGTTTGTCTCACACGACCCTTCCAAAGCCAAAGGACGTGATTTGGGCAAGATTTGTTTGTCTGGCACCGCAGCCCGCAACAAAGCAAAGACGTCCGGGTCACACTAAACTTGTAACGGAATAAAACAATCTGACCATTACTTTTCATTAGCGGGTTGAGCATTTCGAGCAGTCGGAAGCGGCCTACGCCTTATCCCGAGAGAGAGAGAGAGAGTGGAAAGCTTTTGAGCCACTGAGTGGAAAGCTCTACCACCGTAAGGGGCCTCCTGGGGCTTATCCGTTCCTGAGCTGAGAAGCTGAGCTGGATGCTGGAGGAACTGGACGACGACCGACCGACTCCTGACCGAGCCCGTAATAATCAAAAGTAAATTCGTTGTGGGCAGATAATCTGTTTTACCTTACCGGGGGTTTGCAGGGACAGGGAAAGCCGGGCTAATCCGTTCGAAAACATCCTTAATCCCCCGGGACCCCGGGAGCAACCGGCAAAAGATGAATGATCCGGTGAGATGAGGTGAGATGGGTACGGGCCGACTCTCTACCTGTTGGCCGCTGCATTCCTTGGCAGGATGTAAACTAGAGCTCGCGCTTGGGAGTAAATTGAAAAATGAGATGAGAGCAACGGACGGCCATGGAAGGGAATCTTCTTATTTAATTGGGTATTGTTAGTTTAGCAAATTAGAGCAATTAGAAGAAGGTGAAGATGCGAGGCCGAGAGAGAGAGAGAGAGAGAGCTTCAAGACTGGGCGGGTGAATTATAGGATTCCGTGATTTATGGATGGGATGAACGATGCATTAAGCCAGGGACTCGGTTGTGGGAAGATGCGCATCACTTCCAGGGCTTTGGATCCTGCAAGTGCGTATGGATGGGAAAGGTACACAGCATAGTGGGATTCCAAGAGTGCAGTTTGTGTTGTCATGTGCACTTCAATTAATATAATATCCATTAGATGTATACACATTACTCGCAGTGTTGTAGTTTTGATGTACTCTTTCTCATTAACCATTGCACAAAGCGCGTTGTGCATGAGATCTGCAATTTCTTTTATTATTCACTCCCTCGTTGTACACTCTTGCACGCTTTTCCCCCTAAGGGGACATTCGGCAAAACATCCTAAAAGGCACGTTCGCGGGGACTGAAGCGCGTTTCTGTTTTTGGGTGCATTATTCAAAATAAAATGCATTTCAACCCGCTTCGCGTCGTGTGAGGTAGAGCGTGCGAGCGCTGTGACATCCCCGTGCGGCAATTAATCGAAAACAAGGCGCACGCTTTACCACACACAAACAATGGCATGCACGCGTGCCACATGCACATTTCGTGAACAATTCGAGACCGCACACGAAATGAGTGAGAGAGCGTGGTGGGGGGGGGGGGGGGCGTTTTGAAACGTGCCGTCTGTTAGCCGTCGCCAGGACGACGGGTTCGGCGTAGGTGAAGTGCATCGTACTCTGTGTGTGGTTGTTCTTGTGCAGTGTTTGTCTCTTGTGTGCAACTGCAGTCTTTTGTTTTTTTTGGTGCTGGTTGTGGTGAAATAAATGCTCACTGGGGAACAATTTGGATAGCATTTGAAGCCTCCCAGGAGATTGTAAAGACTCATGAGTCTGACACCGAACGACCCGATTTGGTTGATTCATCTAGGAAGCTCTAATCATTGCTAATTGCTCTAATCAAGCGGATCTTTTTATCAACTGGACCGCCGCATCCACAAAATCGTGGCCGGCAGCCTTTGGCTTTGTGATATCGATACGCCGCCTCAATAATCAAATAGTTTCTGTGGCCGATCTTCGTACGCCTTCGCTCAAGCAATCTTTCCACATCTTCGAGCTAAAAACCCATTACTGAACCAACATTGGATGCTGATCTGACCGACAAACCCAAGCGCATCAATGAGGCCGGCGTGTGAGCTGCGGAGTCCGACCACCATCAACCGACCACCACCGCAATCGGATAATAACCTCATTAAAGGATTACTCTCTGTAGGCACTTCTCGCCCCTCAGATGTGGTCTTCCGCCCCTTGGTTGCTGACGGTCTCTCTTTTGCGGTCATGGTTTCTGTCTTGACGGCACGGGCCAGGGCCCGCGGTCTTAAAACATCGATTCAACGGAGCGAAAACAGGTAGCTTCTTGTCACCGTTTGGGCCTTTGAGGTGCGGGCCGACAAAACAGACAAACCCCGACTGCTGTGGGCTCGCAGATGTTGAGCTCATTAACGACTCCTTCCCGTAACGGCTCCGTGGGTCGTCCTTCCGCAGCACGCTTCACTTCAACAGCTGGGATTAACGAGAAACGGTTGCGGTGCGGTTGGCAAATTTCATCCACCGCTGCCACCGCCAAGGATATGCGAGTATTAGGAGGAAACCCCGTATCATCCCGAGCAGCGGGGTGAACCTCCCGGGGCTTTGTGGTGAAAATATTTACCAGCGCGTGAAAGGAAAATGCCCGATAATTTATGATAAATATTGGCAAATATTGTGGGTGCCCATGTGGGCCCTGTGTGCCTCGGAACGTACTGGACTATTTGGGCTGTGCGAGAGGAGGCTTTGTTTTGTGGCGTGGTTTCTGCTGGTGGCTGGTGAACAACAAAGCAACTGTTGAACGAGCTCCTTTATGGTATGGCGTGCAGCCGTAGAGAAGCAGCTTCTTTGTTTTGCACAAAAACAAATGTGAAACAATCGCTAGAATCGGCTATTGTTTCCACTAAATCGTTCAACTGATCGTGCTGCGGTGAAGCATTAGTGTGTGAGAAAACGCTTTACACAAGCGAAGACAGATTAAGTTTGAACGATATGTTTGTGTAGTCAATTGTTTGATGAAGCAGTTTTGTTGGGCCTGGTAGGTGAATGAATTTAAGGATGGCCAGCCTAAGGAATGTAGTATTAGGTAGTTTAAAAGGGATGATGATGATGATGATGATATGATGATAAGTCCCACCTCTTACCCCGACACAGGTTTGAAAAGGACGGAAGTATCTTTACGATAATATTATTCTAAGGTAGTTTTTGAATAAAATAAAAAAAATTACGAGCAAGTGGTGGCATCGGACGTCATTCAAAAGAATCTACCGAGTCATACACACACCAAAGACGACCGACGTAGTTTCATAAAGAAAAAACGGATCAACTCCATCGAACACATCAGGAGATAACTGCGACAAGTATATGGCCAGTTCCACTGGTGCCAACACCGGCTCCAGGGCACTACCTTCCGAAGCAGCAGAACCTAATGTATTGGAAATTATCAGGACACACTGCAACATGCATATGGCCAGTTCCACTGGTGCCAACACCGGCTCCAGGGCACTACCTTCCGAAGCAGCAGAACCTAATGTATTGGAAATTATCAGGATACACTGCAACATGCATAGGGACGCTAAGATTTTGTAAAACGCTTGAACCTTTTTTAATAATTGCTTGAATTACACTCTTAGGTTTGTATTCACCCAAGGGGGTTTCAATTCCAAATGTACTTATTCTCCTGAATTAAACTGTTCCTTAATTTTGCAATTGTTAGAAATCTACTTTAGTTCTTCCAGTCAAGATTGCCATTGAGCATAGAATTCAATGAGGAGAGAACATAGTTTCGTACCCATTATCGCGTAAGATTTCAAACTATTGTACATAATAATGAAATTTAAATATGGAAATAAAAGAACCGACACTCTTAGGTGCTTAGGATTCAAAATTTGGCCAGTTATATGCCTTATAGGACATCATTTTAAAATTTACGTGCTACATTCATTAACGGCGGCGAAGAGGATAAATAGAACCAATTCGGTAGTTTTAGGAACAAAAATATTTAAAATAGAAAAAAGCAATATTATTAATACCCCTCAAGCTCCTGCTTATATAACTACTGATAATTTTAATATCTCTACTTAATTAAAAATTTACATAAAGTATTATTTGTTATGAAATTTCCGATTGGGGCGAAAAAAATTTAATGATACTTTTAGTTGTTGAATTGGCTGGAGTGACAGTTACAAAATGGTTCTTTACAGGCATTCGACACTTTATTCAGTACTACGTAGCCGGATAGTCAGTCTTTGTTACTATGGAGACGGTCCATTCTAGGCTTGAACCCACGACAGACATGTTGTTAAGTCGTACGGGGTGACGGGACCTCCACACGAACTTGGAGCAGAATTTGTTTGGTTTGAATAAGATTTTTTACCTTTTTTATTTAATCCACCTAATTCATAACCAGGGATAAACATCTGCTAATATATAATTTGTGCTACATTGGTTGGATTCATAGCATTCTTCTAAGAAGTCGGTTGAATACCCAACAAATAAAGGTTATAATAGCGCAATAAACATGCCTGCCAGGCTACATAGTAGTTAATGAGAATAATGTAAGCTTATCGAAGACGTTCAAAGGTGCTTATTAGACCTTTTTTATTTCCAAAAGAAGTAAGACCTTAGTATCATGCGACTTTGGCTCTTAAGAAACGGATAGCACTTGCTCTGATATTAGATGCCTACCTTGAAGATAGGAGACAGTTCCAAGTATTCCGCTAACCATATCACCAAGAGTTACGGCTAATACAAGAACAAAGCACTACCTCAGTCGTCTCGAGAGACTTAAGGACCTAAAAACACAGTCGCAGTCCCTGTCCACGCTTGTATAGGTGATAAATTACAAAATTAGTACCCTTCAGCTCGCCTGACATCCCTATCGAGGCAAGAGCGCTTTGCCAGCGGTAATGAAAAGAACAAATTGCACATTTTCCTTGCCCGGTTTGTACGGCTACCACGGTTCAATCGGCTGAAGAGTTAGCCAGTTGTGTCTGTCCATCCGCGTTTCCTCGCTTTCGGCAGCTATTTTTCTTCGCCACCTACATCCGGTCGTAAAAAAACCGAATGTACATGAACTCCCCAACGCCAAAGGCAAATCCCCATTTTTCCACCTGAAAGTTGTCTTTGAGAGCGTTGAAAGATGCCTCGATAGATAAGTCACGCGAGCTGCCTTGATCACGTACGGTGCTTATCGGGGGCGAACGATCTTCTGCCTCGGTACTGTAAACTGCCGCGGTAACCGTTACCGGAACGGTAACGTCGTCCATGAAATGGGTGAGCAGCAGGAAAAAGAAAACAGGACGCACGTAAAATGCGCACTGGCACGTTCTTATCGTTCACGAAGCAGTGGCGAAGGGTATAAAGCAGCCAGCAGATAAAGGAGTCTTGTTTGAAGAGGAGCCTTTTGCGTGGTTGATAGAATTCGGTTTATAGTTTGATGAGTTTTAGGAAACATTATTACACCTAGTTAGTGCACAATATTTAAAAAGAAAGAATAATAAGGTCTTCTTGTTGAAAGTAACCGAATCCCCTGCACAAAAAGGGCATAAAACTTCCTACTCTATAAATCACAAAGTGATTAGGCAGGCGACTGCCTCTATCATACCCATCGGCGTGAGCTGGCATTGAGCAAATCGTTTGCCATCGCGATTCCTTTCCGTCACTGCCACTTGAAAGGCATCCGAAAAGGGGGAAACTCAAAGAGAAAACCATACGGCCACAGCCCAGCGAGGTGAAGGGGCAGCCGGGGGCCACTCTTCGCAGCGATGCTCACCTCCGATGATGATAATTTGCATAGTAGATTGGATCATGAGATTAGTCCGTCTTTCCGCCACCGAACGGTGAGGGTGTTTGGTTGTTGTTTTGCTTCGTTACTATGGCGGTGTACGTGCCGCCAGTTCCCTTGTTTTGAAGGAAATCAAAGTCTACGTCACCACGACCGCGACCACCATCACCACCGGCACGGAGCTGCGATAAGTCGTGACATTTTAATAGAATGATCACTGTGCGATAACGGGCGTATAATTTCTTAATCAACTCGCGAGCTTGGAATTGGGTGAGCCTCTGTAAGAGTGAAGGAGCAGAGCGTTTTGAGTTACAGAGAAGCGGCCAGTTTTGTACTCGGTGGCCACTTGGGCGCAATCTATCCGCAGAACGAACACGTGCATTTGCTGCGCCAGTCCTTCGCAACCGGAAGTATCCTGTGGACAGATGTTACGACGCTCGACGCCGCGTTAACCATTTATCGTTGGGCAGCCCACGTGTGCGAGTGATAAATCCAAGAAAGTCCTTTTGCAGTAAAAAAACGAATAAGAAACGGGTTCCTTTACGTGTGGTTGTACCGTTGGAATGCGACCGGAAGTAAGGAAAACGGACCGGGGGTTTCGCTTTACAACTCGCTCGCGTGCTTGCTTGGGGAGGGTTGATTTGCATATGGATTTGCTTTTTATCATTGCTCTTAAACCCACCCGGACAACCCTTCGCGAAGATAGGTATGGGAGGTATGAAGTGAAGACACTCGAAAGGGGTGCTGATGTACAGGGCTGTGGCACATGTGGGCAGGAAGCGACTTTCGACGGCACACGTGTCCCGGGTTGGCTGGTGCCAGGTGAGCGGCACCAAGTACCAATCTATAAGTGCAATTACGAGCATGTAGATTTTCATTCCTCCCGGGTTATGTGTGCAACAAATGGGCAAAAGAGAGGACACTCTCGAAAGCTGACACGAGTGACAGTTTATAAAAGGATGGAGCATCTGTTCTGGCGTTCATTAGCATGTGTTAGGTTGAGGCAGATGTGCAAACCAAAAAAAATGCATAAAATTTTAAGATTGAATGTTCTTTTTAAAATGCAAAACAGTGTTAACATGTGGAAGGTAATTTATGCAAAATTAGGCAAAATAACACTTGTGTGACATTCGTGCAAAAGGGTAATCGTTGATCTCTTCTATTAATGTGCTTCATTAAACCAAAGATAGGCCTTTTGAAAAGTAAAGAATGGAAAATGGTACTAGAGCTGCAATTGAAGCCTTAAAAGAGTAGTTATTATAGCACTTAATCTTTATTTTCAATTTGTTTTGAAAGAAATTAGACCAAAAGCTAAGAATTTTACTTATTTTAAGTTCAACGATGCCTCAATTTTCACCTTATACTGGGAGAAAGGATCTTATGCCTTTCAAGCTGCCTAAAACTATGCAATCCGCATTAATCAATCCCTCTTTTAGGATATAAATGTTCCATTTGAAGTCATTTCAAGTTGCTCAAACGCTATGTTCATCTTAGAACGATATAATGCGAATCTCTCCGTCAAACACACTTCCTCCTAGCCGCAAGCATCAAGCATCAAGACCTAGCACAATTCATAATGCCACCGGCACGAGCCAACTGTCAGCGAGTTGGCGTGAGCATTTAATAACATACCGCAACTGCTCGGCTATGCGCCTACCCGAATGAAAAGGCGATTGAATAGCGAGGCAAAAAGAAAGGCAAAAAACACACTCCGTAAGCATAATTAACCGGAAATCGCAACACGCGTCCGTACGGTTCGAGATTTTTTGCCCTCAGCTGCCGATGTCGGTCGAAGACGGCTTTCTTCACCACGCGGAGCGCGTCCTTTAAGACGAATCTTGTAGCTCTGTCAATGCCTGCCTACTTTTGCTGCAGTTTGCTGGTCGCGCGCACACGTACAAGGACACGCACACCGTACTGGCGTGCGGCACTTCACAATAGCACCTGGGCTGGGCGGAGAAGTTTCGATGCGATCAGGACGCTCCGATCCCTCCGCGAGAGCGGGGCACGCAAGGTGAGTAGCAGTAGCGCGGCAGCGAACAAAACCGGTACACACGAGCCGGGGCTACTTCCGGTGTGGCGGAAGCGTCCCGGCAGCAACAATAGAGCTGACGGCACCGGGGACACAGGGGTGGTTTTGTTTTGTGCAAGGCAAGGGCAACGAAATCCTAAGCGAAGGAAAAATGAGCCACGCACACAGCTTCTCAAGGAGCCCGGCCTTGCTGTCCCCGGCAACGGCTCGAGGACTCCCGTGGTGGAAGGTGCATTCTGTTGCATCTTTACGGTGTGTGTGTGTTGGTGAGCAAACGAGGGTTTGCAGGAAAAATCTGGCCAGCTCTCGCGTACACTCTTATTAAAATATCAAATTATCCGTTTGCAGTGCTCCTCGCTTGAGGCAGCAGTATGTGCGACCACTGCAGTTGACAGTGATGCAATTTGACAGGCGCTAAGTGATCGTAGTACAATGGAATGGCTGGAAGGGCAAAGTAGGAGCAATCGAATTTGTGCGCGCACAATCAACGAAACTTTGCAGCTTGACGGCGTGCATATGCTTCATTGCGTCCATTGCGAAAATGGGGGAACGGTCCAGAGAGCGTTGGAAAAAGGTCAAACAAGAGATGGCAAAAATACGGGTTAAATGAGGGTGTTTTGATGTTCTGAGGTTCGGTCCTGGCACAGGATTTTAATGATCACGAGGGGCATTGTATGTTGTAAGCGTAAAACAAAGCTAGTGGTTAATGTACCTTCTTTAAACTGTCTGTTTCTTGAAATGTTTTAAGTGACGAAATTTAAATGCAAATAAAAATAATAATAAAAGATGTTTAGGTTAGTTTGAATTTGAATGTACAGTAGGTCACATAGTTGATGTTACAGCTGCATTGGATTAGTTCTAAAAGACGACTTGGAGTGATCTCAAAGTCCAATATACACTAACAGCTTTGTCCTTTTCGGAAAAAAAACATGTGCACTTTGCTTTAGTTAATTGATTTATATTGAAAATTTAGTTTCAAAAAACAATATGTTTTATTAAGATTTGAAAAGATTAATCTCCTTCCACATCATGCCCATAAGTTCACCATTTACACAACTTCATCGTTATTGTGTACTAATAAACTAATCAAAGGAGTCGAGTACTCCAACTTAACGAATGTTTCGTTAAACACGTTAGAGCTGAGCTTGATCAGTACAACTGTGGACCATTTGTTTCTATTCGAATTTTAGTCTTCCGAGTTTCCGAGTCTTCCGAGGAATCCTCACTATCAAATGTTTTCAAAATATTGAGCAAAATGACCAAGAAAATCGAACTCCAAGAAATCCTACGCAGAATGTTCCATCTATTCCATGAACCATTGGATAGATATTCCCCTTAAAGATATGAATTTTGCAGCCACTCGGATGTCCTTCAACACTTTGATCACTCTGTTTACACTTGCCTGTATGCATGGTCAAACAGCAAACGGCCATTGTTTCACACAAAGCTATCAATCCGTTGGGCCTGTTGAGACGACTCGCCTGCCAAGAGGGCATCCTTCATCGTAGAGTAATACCGATCCCGTCTCAAAAGCCTAGACGTATGGGCCGTCTAGGCCCCCATCTGCTTGTTTACAGCTAGTGCGATTGTTCTGAAGATACTTCTGGAGGTGCCCACAAACAACTGCACCGTCCGTAACCAGATCCACCTCTCAGAAAAATCCGCCAACCCAACACAAACAGTGCAACAAAAACTGTTGCCATGGTGAAAGTACAGAAGTGCACTGTGGAGAGTGTTTGACTGTTGGGCCTCCGCTCCTCTGAAGTTCATCGGGGCACAGTCGTGGCAAGTGTGCAATTGAATTTGTGCTTTGTGCAACACGACGCTCGTTGGAGCATCAAGAGATGGAAAAGGATGAGGCCTAGGCTACACCACTCCAAAGGATTGTGATGGCATTGCCTCCAGGGCCTGGCCCGCTTCTGCACGTCCGTGTTTGTAGGACGTTCCAAGAACAAAAAAAGGACAAACTTAGGCACGTCCCAACGTGTACTACAGCCGGGCGGCAATTGAAGTTGAAGAATTTCCTGCCCAAATGCACAATTCTGCCGTACGGTTGTGGTGCAAGAAAAATGATGGCAATGCTCCACAAATGCCCGAAGCCATCCCGACAGAGGGAAGCATCCGCACTTCAACAGGCGAACGCAAATGGTTAATGCCTACGATCCTGCAAAGAAGCAAATCCCAGACACACACACTCCTTTCGGTGAATGCTTCCTTGTCCGGTGAGTTCTTCATTAATTTTGCATCGTTGGCACATTGTTTGGTGTGCTTTGGTCAGGACCGAGGCCAGCTGAAGAAACGGGCATCATGCAACACTGCGTGCTTTTGCCAGCCCGGGAATGAGTCGGCCCCTCCACCGGCTTTTGGTACGTGCTGTCCGTACTGTCTTCAGTCATGTGTTATCCAGCTTGAGGGATAAGAATTTCCGTAAGCGGAGCGGAGAATTTTCGTTGCCAAAGCGATCTTGCTTCCTTCCGTGCGAGGATTTTGTTTTGCGAGACGGCGTACGGTGTACGAATTGCTCCGGTATCACTTCCGGCAGACGGACGGGCAGCGCCCGCGTGCGTCTGATGTAATTCTATCTTGCCTACCTTTTTCACAACCAAAAGAGCGCTGCTGCGGAGGGCGGGAGATCATCAGATGAAGTGACAGGATAGAGTTGGAATTGAGCAATCGGGTCGTCATTGTTGTCGGGGCCGTTGCATCTTGTGCAGCTATCATTGAAGAGAGGGAGAGAGAGAGAGAAGGAGTGAAGAAGAGAGATTGCTTCATTAATGTGGCACGAACAATAAGACAGGTGCTTCCTTCCCGAAGCGCTGCTCACATAAAGCACACGATCTCCGGTGCGAAGTGGGTTTTCGGAAGAAGTGTGTGTGCCACACGCCAGGTGATTTTTTGCTTATTATGTTCCGTGCGCAATGTTCAACCTTCAACGATGGATGGAGGGTGGATGGTTCAACTACTTCTAGGTTTAACGAGGTTAGGGTTAGCCGGGTCTGTCATTTGATGAGGAGGAGTCGTATCATTTTATCCGGCTGGATATCTTAAGGTGTTGCATAGGGTAAATTGGTAAAATGTGCGATACAAATCAATAACATAAAGTGACTCGCGCAGTTTAGGCGCCGAGTTTTGCTTATCTTTCTTCGATGTACAGGGGTTTTCAGTCGTTCTGATGCTGTTGGTATTATTTTTGAACTAATTGTGATAAGAAGTGATACGTTCCAGCCTGTGTCTGCAATTTTACAGCTATAACATTACAAAGAATTAAGAAAATATCCCACAAGTTTCAGAATGGCTGAAAACCCCTGTAATGAATCAATAAAGTAATGATAGCAATGCAGGGTTTTTAGGATAATCTGATAAAGTTGGCATACTTTCTGGATTTTGTGCGACATTAAGTGATACATTTAGACCTTGTTTGTATTTTGACAGGTGCTGAAATAGCGTCACAAGAGTCCAGAAAGAGTGCTAAAAGTATCAGAACGGTTGAAAACCCCTGCAATAGTATATTTAATAAAAAAGTAAAACAAAAACTTGTTAATGTTTCTCTTGTGTATTATGTTTTTAATCCATATATGGTATATTGTTACCAAAATGAAGAATATTCAACTTCCGAACTATTAATAACAATTTACATTTAATTTGTACTTCATTTCGTGAAATTTGAATATTAGCGTGATGATGTCTAGTTAATCGAACATTATGTTAAGTATAATATTTTAATATAAAACATTTTTCAATCTCCCTCATTTGTCTTTATTTTTATTTTTACGAGAATCTTGTAATAAAAAACACATGTTACGTTCATCCGGTCTGTAAATGGACGTTAAAAGACAAATAATGTTTCTCTAAGTACTATAGTAATTCATGTGTATGAGATAATTGTAATAGTTTGATTTTTTGAACAGTTTGATTATTTGAAATTATTCATTCTCAATCTTAAACTTTTATGGAAGCCGTTTTTATATATTTCCATTGTTTTGTTGATATTGATGTTCCTTACCAAAAATATTAACAGGATATACCCTCACTACTAAACATGTCGCTCTCGCAAGGGAGAAGGAAAATTAGCATATCCTTTTTAATCGACCGTGACAGGACTCGAACCTGCAATCTTCGGATCCGAAGTCCGACGCCTTCTCCATTAGGCCACACGGTCGCTTGTGCCTACATGGCGTTATCTTCCATACAGCTGCTAACCCAATCCGGCAGCTCGCCGTCGTCTTCGTCATCGACATCGTCGCCAAACGGTCTAATGCGGTTTGCGATTGTGTGCACGAACGATTGCTGTTTGTTGGTTTGTGCGAGTTTTGCTCACTAGTTTCTTTGCTGTGCGCACTATTTCTTTACGCATCGGAGCGTGCATGTCGGCGGGGGCACCGCCGGGGCGGGCGCTAGTTCTTGTGCGATGCGTTCGCAGTCGAGCGCTCACAGTCGCCGCAGCCCCCTTGCGGAAGGCTGTTGCGTTTGATTGTGAAATTATCGTAACAGTGCTGATCCGCGCATTGTGCCGGTCTGGACAGCGACCGCGTGACGGCGATGTGATGAGATTGAGATGGATCGGAGTGGGGATGGATACACACCACACCATGTGTCTATTTTTAGCACAGGGCTGATCGAAGAGAAGTTATTGTAATTTGAGCGCCCCATTACAAATTTACACAGTACGACTATGTACGTGTGTGGGGTGGGAAGGGCGCTTGCAAGTAGTTTACAGTCGAGAATACGAGTGAAATTTTGGGTTTTGAACGTAAAAAAAGACACAAAATATCACATTTGTTTATAAAATTTGTCCAAAGTTGTATCAAAAAGTGTATTTTATCTATTAAAAAGTATTTAAAAAATGCTAAATAATTTACCAGTAGCTATATTATATTAAAAATACACAAATTACTTAGTATATATTGAATCATTCATTTTTGGTGTATTCTACCTATAATCTGTTTCTCACGCATCAACAGTATTAAATTAGTATTAAATATTTTTTTTATATTTTCCAATCAATTTGATACGACAAGTAAGTTATTGCAACCCAACTTTTGGGTTGTTGGTATTAGGTTTATGATATTTAACATTTTTTAAATATCTAGATCACCAGTTTCATTTGAATACTATATTTCAATGATTTCTTTTATTTTACCTCAAAATATTGTAAATACTTTGTTCTTTATTAGCAGATTAAAAGTTTACAAGTATAATCATCTATAAAATTGAGTAACAATGTAAGGCTTCTATATAAAAAAAAACTATAGTAAACATATATTTGATACAAATTGTTTAAAAATGTATATCGTTTCGGGAAATATTTTATATTTTTATCATTCATGATATACACACATACTAAAAAAGAGATTTCAAAAGTGTCTTTAGGAGTATTGGACAGTATTGATTTCAATAATGTGATTTTATATGCTTGTTTATGTTGCAAAACTAACACTAAACGTTGTATATTGTAGTGAAAGGCTTAGATGGTATATAGTTAGGTCTCCCAATTTCCCATTGAAATGGTATAAAGTCTATTCTTATTTTATGTTGCACATTTTTATGTATTGTTCAGTCCAATAATTCACCATAATTTGCCCAATAAATAAAAATAGTTTAAATTTCTCACAAATTCACATGGTTTGAAAGCTTCCCTTCTTTAATAATCATAACACTCAAACAAGGGAAAGCTGTACCGATGATTTGATCAATAGAATAAATTTGTTTAAAAGACTACCCATTTCGGTGGCTCCGCTAATAGGGCTGATGCACAAAAAGGTTTTGCAGTAAAAAAGAAAAGCACACCCTCTACACCGCCTTCATATGGCGTCCATCGCAACCGCCACACAAAAGATTGTTCATATTTTCACGCTCCAGCCATTTCGCTCTTTTGCCGAAGCGAACGAATAGCATCAACGGCACATGGGCGGCTATGGTGGCAGAGTTTGGGGCACGAGCTTTGGGGGCCAATCTTTCCTATTTAATGTCACTTTTCCCTTGCCCTCCCTGGCTATATGTTGAGCTTTCCGCTTAACACGTAAAGCTATAGAAGCTTGCCTTTTTTCGCTTCTTCTTTTGCTTTCCCTCTCAACTCGACTCGGTTGATTCTATTTACTGTTTGCTTAATGGCCTGCCCTGCCCATCCTGTATCATGCATTCCTGCACTATCGTGATGGCTTGCTTTATCCTTGGCGCAGGTGGAGCGTGGAAGGACGCACGGATTCGGATTTGTCAGCCATGTGCCAACGGTGGTCTTTTGAAATTAAAATAGTGAAAGAGAGAGCGGCGAAAAAAGGAACAGCTTTACACCACCACCACCACCACCATCATCTTCATCCCGCCAGGTGGGGGCCACTCCCGCTGGGTCTTCCTCCCCTTCCGTCGAGCCACCACAACACACCGTTGCTCAAGTGTACGATAATGAGCTAACAAGAATATAGCAAACGGGCCAGCCAACCGACCCCGGCGTAATGGAGAGGACCCACACACCTTGCCGCACACCCCAGGCCACCACCTTTGTGTGTGCTGCGCGGATCTTTCGCTGCCAGCGAAACACAGTACCCCGCAGTAGTATGTTTGCTCATCCACTCAGCTCATGCTCAGGTCGGTTGCGCGAGCGAAAGGCCGCGGAATCGGTGGCGTGGTCCTTTTCCGTGAAAGTGGCGAAAGCGCCTGCGTCAGGGAAAGCGTACGACACATGGAACAGGCCAACCACCGTCGACGATTGAAGGCGTCGGATGCCGACGATGAGCAGTCAGCATTGACGTGGCGAAAAATAACGGGGCGTCACCGAAAAAAGGACCTTTGGCAAACTGGAGGACTGCTCCGATGATGATGATGATGATGACAGTGAGGTTGAGCTTGCAGAGGTCGTTGAGAAGGAAGAGGAGGTCATTGCGAAGTGTGCAACATATTGGCCCTGCCTTACAAACACACACACACACTCACACACGCACACAAAGGAATGGAAGGGCAGCTCAAGGATGGTAAGGAGAGAATAAAAAAGGCTACCGACGACTCACCGGGACTCAGGACTCAGCCTGAAAAGGCCACAAAGATTCTAGTGCGTACCTTTCACTCGGCTGCCTGTGTGTGTGTGTGTGTGTAGTTGTGTACATAGAATGTCCTTTTCCCCACCGTGGCAGCAGTTCGAGCAGTGAACCGACCCAGTCCCTTCGGTCTTCGGTCGGGTG